>PVJN01049602.1:0-15157 GCA_004026805.1 Lasiurus borealis
TAAAGCATCAAACAGACTGTCAAATTACAGCAGGAAGTTTAAGGAGAGGTGGGGTAGATAAGAGATCAACCAAAGGACTTGTATGCATGCATATAAGCATAACCAATGAACACAGGACACTGGCGGAGTGGGGTATGCCTGTGAGAGGGGGAGGGCAATGGGAAGATATGTATACATGTAACACAATAAAAAATAATAATAAAAGACAAAAAAAAAAAAGAGTGTTTTGTTAATGATAATGACTCTACTTTTAGGCTTCATCTATACTTTTCAACTGACCTTAGTACAAGTTCCACAAAAGCAGAAATAACCTTATATTTTTTAAGACTCACCAATTCCCAAAATGCATTAATACAGCCCAGGAGCTGTTCTCTAGGATCAAAGCTCACTTATCAAAACTGGTTATGAGAGTAACACTTACTTGTTCCTGACAGTCACGTCTAGCTTGCTGTTCATTACTCAAAGCTGTGCTGGCTCTCTGAAGAGCTTCTTGTACTTCATTCTGAACACTATTGAGAGTTTTCTTTAACTCAGATAACTAAATTAAAAGAAGATTAAAACTAGAGTCAATTGTAAACTTACTTTTAAAAGCCCAATTAGCAAAAGGGGCTTCTTACAAAATTTAAAGTAATTATAACCTGATATAATATACACATTTTACAACTCCATAGTCCATCTTTATTAACACTTGCAAAGTTCAGTTCTCAGGCAGAGGCTTCCAAAAAGCAACACTGACATTTAGTACTACAGTCTAAAATATTCAAAGAAAACAAACATATACACAAAGTAAAACATAAAACTAAATAAAACTGTTGGGTACGTGTTCAACCAGTATCTTTTGATATGAACCAAATGGTAACAAAGGAGCTTTTTAAGAATTGAAATACAAACAAAAAGATTTAATATGGTGATAGCCTCATTTACCTGTTGTTCCATACTCTCTATGGCTTTTCTCTTGTCATCCTGAAGTTCCTGTTTTTCCTTCTCCACTTCCATCAACTTCTTTTCCAACTGTGTCTGAAATTCAGCTGATTCTTTTAAACGAACTTCAATATTCTTACGTACTTCTTCTGTCACCTTTACCATCATGCAAACAGGATACAAATATCATTTAAAATTCAACATTACTTTTTCCAAATCTAAACTAAATTTGAAAAGTACACTAGAATTATTCATTTTTTAAACAAACAAAAAAAAATCTATCAAATAATGATTAAAAAGTTCAGAAACATTTAAAACTATAAGTACAATTTATTTACATCTCAACTTGGATATTTTTTGCTATATTTTGGCCCTCAATCGTCATATCCACTTGCCAAATCTGTCCTTTCTATTACTAAAAGAATTCCTGTGCAAATACCCTGATTCCATGATGCAAACACAGATCTTTTAAAACTTGGCCCTAGACCATTGCTATAGTCTCCAAAACAAAGTTTGTATCCTTAAATCTACCATATTAAACTTTCTTTTTTTAAAAAATATATTTTATTGATTTTTTTACAGAGAGGAAGGGAGAGGGATAGAGACTTAGAAACATCAACGAGAGAGGCATGATCAGCTGCCTTCTGCATGTCCCCTACTGGGGATGTGCCCGAAACCAGGATACATGCCCTTGACTGGAATTGAACCTGGGACTCTTCAGTCCACAAGCCGACACTCTATCCATTGCGCCAAACCGGTTTTGTCCACATTAATCTTTCTAATTAAAGCAAATTATTGCTGGTAACATGGTGGGGGAGAGGGAAACAGCAATTTTACAAAATATGACATTCCAAACATTTCACATTTGGTTCTTTGACTATACTTACAATTTGATTCCTCAGTATTTAACTTTACATATTCAATACACTAGTTGTTAAACTGTTAACATCTGAAGGCTTTATCTTAGATGAGGGTTTCTACTACAAAGTAAGTTTCTTTTGACTACCCAAATGATACTTTCAAGGCTATGCACAAATGCCATCTGTTTTGTGAAGCCACATTTGTTCAGGAGATAAATACCTTTACCTACCTCCCACTCACATCAACAACTGTTTTTTAATCTTTCCTATAGCGATTACATCCTCCCATGTTTTGCAAATTCTGTGGGTTGTTTTTATTTCACTTATTAAAATGAAGAACTTTAAAGAGGTAAAAGTATAAGGATGTCAGTTCAACTCGATCTTACCACACAGTGTCTTACACATAGCAGACTTCTATTTAAAAAAGAAAAGTGCATTCAAATTGGATTCAAAATTATACATACCTGTTTTTCCTTATTAAGAGAGTCTTCTAAACTAGTAACCATTGCTCGGTACTGTTCCACATTACTAGCACTTGTTTTGAGTCTCTCCTTCAAGTCATTCACCTGCTCTTCTGTCTGCCTCAGTTGACTCAGAAGATCATCCACATCTTCTCTGTTGCTAGCCTGACCTAAAAGATTTAACAGCTTTCTTAAAGTTAATATTTTAAATGATGTAAGAAATAACTTATCAAAGAGTTTGTAAAATTAGGATTAAGGCTCAAATGTAGAAAAACTTAACTATCTATGAATTGCATTTCACAATGCTGAATAACAAAACTAAAACAGTTATTCTGTCAGTATGTTAGTGCTTTAAAAAAAAATTTAACTCTGCTGTTACAAATATTAAGGAAAGGATATTTAAGAGAAAAATACAAAATGTGCCACTTAATTGAGGAGCTACCTGAATTACCCGATTATCAATTGATTATTTAAACATTGCTAGTGTAAAACACCAAATCTTAAATCATTTAGCCAAATTTTCATTCTAAAATCCTTGGAAATGGAAAAAATTGCAGAGTGGACTACTATTTTTAATCAAATGTTATCAATAAGAGGACTATTAGATTATCGTATGTACACTATTACATATTAAATATTTATGTATAAACATATACATATATACAATGATGTTTTTTATTTCTTTTCTAGTAAGAAATAAAACCATGTAGAAAAACAATATCTGGATATAAAGGCTTTGCATTTGAAATGCTGTATTCCAAAAGAGAAGCAAAATCTAACAAAATAAGTACTTGTGATTATGAGCAAAAATTAGGATTACTGCTCTGGAAACAAATCAATTATTTCTATAAATGACCCTTATAGTTACAGATTTAACAAGTAACTATATCTCAACAGGGAGAGTTTAAAAATTCAAATTATCAGCTCTCAAAAGCTATCAATAAATGATTTTGACAATTAAAAAACTAAGAGCATACCTTGGTCAGATGCCTGCAGAACTATTCTGAACCTTCCAAGTCTGCAAATCTAATTTAGATATAAAACTAAGGTGTTATTTTTTCTTTTGCTAGTATCCACAAAGAAAAGGCTATTTATTGACAGATGTTACAAATGTTTCTGAAGAAATTATTTTGTTATCAGTATAATTATTTTGTTACCTTTACCAGTTCTCTGTGAGGACTGAGAAGCCAGCTGGACTTCCATGTTACTGAGATGTTGTTTCAATGTAGCACTTTCCTTCTGAGCATTTTTTAATAGTTCTTTTGTACTAAGATGAAGATTTATCTCAGTATCCAGCTGCCTCTTTGTATCTAAAAGTTGAACCTGTAAGGAAAAAATACATTAAGCCTACAAACAGTTTTTAGACTCTAAAATAACTAGTGGTTCAAGTTTTGTACAGAACTTTAAAACACTGGCCAAGGTAAGCAACTGAAACCAGACTTATCTTCCCATCTGAAACAACCTCTGCTTTCCCCCAAAAGAAACAAAAACAAACATAACATATAAAACAATTTCACAATTGTAGGTTGACAGGACACAAGAAAGGCTAGCGCTACAATTTCCCTAGCTTCCTGATTTAAGTGTCCAGACTATGGCAGTGTAAGGAAATGAGGCAGAGGCCAAGAGACTCCCTGAACTGATAACACAGAGCTGAGAGTACAAGGCTAAATTAGCTCGAATTCATCAGACAGACTATTAGAAGAGAACTTCACAAATAACTCATAATGAATGGCACCTAATAAAAATTGTTAGGCATACAAAGAGGCAAAAACTTGAGTTTGTAAGAGGTCTCGTTAAAACCATGCTTCAACATGAGATGGCAATGTGTCCACACACCAGCTTGATTGCTCAACATTAATCCATAGAAATTCAGAATCCTGATAGACTCACATCTAGATTTCTGGTAAGCATATGCCTTTGTTCCACCTCATTTTCCAACTTCTTTTTTAGATGAGATATCTCATGTTCCAGCTTTTCTATCTGGTTACTAAGCCTTTGTTTGGTTTCTGTTTCAGATCGTTCTAGTATTCCCTAAGGCAAAGAAAAAGATTTTTTTGTTACGCTTTTAAAAGAGCCAGGGGAAAAAAAAAAAAAGCAAAAGCATTACAAATTAAAGGTTATAGGGGATTACAACCATTTCTACATGAAGTTAGGATCTATGACATTTACTAAGGAAGTTATTTTGACATTTTACATATTAAAACCAATTTAATAGGGGAAAAAAAACGTATGAAAAATAGTTGTTCAGTTTTAAGTTTTAGAGCAAAAAATAAAATGAAAAATTTAACTTTTGTAAACAAGTAAACTACATACAACTCTGTAAATGCAGAACTGCATACCAAAACTGCCAAATTGCCTGAATTTCAGATCTTTCATGTTTTATTTAGAATGCTGACACATTTTAATAAACCTTGAAATTCAATGATCATTACATGATAAAAATGGATATTTTCTAATTATGAAAACTGAGAAGATACAATGTAAAAACTATTTACATTTAACTTTAAAACTGTTTTCTCCATGTGCTTTATCATTTGGTTACCTGAATTGTTTGCAGATTAGTCAGTAGTAAGTTTTGCCCTCTTTGTTCAGCTAACAAAGACTCTCTTTGCTGAGAAAGACGAACTTCTGACAATTTAAGCATTTCCTTTTCTTTTTTCAAATTTTCTGCTCTTACCTTTAAGAAAATAATAAATGAAAAAAATGTTAGAAAACAATGTGTCAGATGTAATATAGAAATACAATTACAAAGTTAAAATGATCTTTCATTACTCCATGTCCTTTTCATTATATAAGAAAATATAACTTAGTTTCAAGTGTTGAAATATGAAGCAAAAATAATAGGGGATGCCAACAGATCAAAAGAAAAAAATCTTGTGATTTTACCATATACTCATATAATCTTTTGACCCAACAATTCAGACTTTAAAATAAAAAATAAAAACAAAAAAATTCCAGAGTAAAAGAAACACAATTGCAAAATCATGTTATAGTCTACTTGCATTAAGTTACGCAAGTTTTAGAAGGTGGTGTGGTTACTATCCATTTGAGAGTGCTGACTGATGTACTTAAAACTTTTTTCCCCCATGAAAAGTACACTCTGAATCTCAGGGGATCTTGGAGCGTGATTTGAAGATCAAAACCCTCAAAGTATTCATATTCACATAAGTCATAAACTATCAATCCTAAAACTAACACCACCAGTCTGAAAAAGTGCATTCCCCACAAAGAGTGGGAGCAAGATAAAAATAAAAGAATATAGCCAACAGATTTAGAAAACTGTGGTTTAAGTCCCAACCAACTCATATCATGACTGCCCCAATATAGGTGAATTACTTAGCTTTTGAATCTATTTCTCAATAAGTAAAGTGGGAGACAACTTTATCTAGCTCACAAGTAGTGATCAAAAGTTGAAAGCATGAGTCCTAGCTGGGCTGCTTAGTAGTTAAAGCATTGACCTGCACACCAATGGTCACAGGTTTGATTTCTGATCAAGGCCATATACCTGGGTTGCAGGTTCCAGATTAGGTTCCCTACCCCAAGTTTGGGCACACGTGGGAGGCAACCAATCAATGTTTATGCTTCTCTCCCCTCTCCCTCCCTGCCACTCTCACTAAAGATCAATGGAAAAAGTATTATCAGGTGAGGATTAGCAAATCAAAACATGTTGAGAAGATCTCATAAAAAAGCAAAACCCTATACCAGAATTAGTCATTAAAGAACTCAGTTCTGATAGACAATTATATTCATGTTGAAATTCAGAAATATAATGCTAATGTAATTTTAGTTTTTTTTTTTAGAAATGAGCAAGAATGGATTAAAATATTCACTTGTCTTTGTTGTAGCTAGAGTGACTTAAAAATTTTGAAATGGATGACTTGTAAGAAAATCTTAGTATAAAAAACAAATTTCTTTTCCCTATAGAAACACCCTGCCAATGAACTAGATACAGTTGACATTTAAAAAACGAGGCAGTTAGGGACACCAACTACTTATACAGATTAAAATCCATGTGTAATTTAAGTTGGCCCTACAGATTCCTCATCTTGGATCTACTATTTATTTTATTGATTTCAGAGAGGAAGGATAAGGGCAAGAGAGAGAAATAGAAATATCAGTGATGAATCGCTGATCTGCTGCCACCTACACACCCCCTACTGGGATTAAGCCCATAACCTGAGCATGTGCCCTTGGCCGGAATCGAACTTTACTCTTCAGTCAGAAGGCCAATGCTCTATCCACTGAACCAAAAAAACCTAGGGCGGTCCTAACTATTATGGACTCTTTAACAAAGATAAGTTTGAATTGCATAGGTTTACTTATACTGGGTCCACTTATATGCAGATTTATAGATAAGTGGACCTGTGTAGTTCAAATCTTGATCAAGTACTTGTAATACACAAACTTCTCAAATATCTATGTCATACCAACCAGTAAAATTAAACAACTAAAAAACAAATGGCAAATGCAATTCATAATGCAAACCAGATGAGAAAAACTGTTCTCACTTCTGCAACAGCTAGCTTTTCGTTTGCTCCTCTCAAATCTTGTGTCATTGTATTGATGATCTGTTCCTGCTTTTGAGTTGTTGCAGTGAGTTTCTGATTTCTCTCATGGAGGGATGTTATTTCTCGGCGATATCCTTCAACATTATCTTGTAGCATCTCATAGCTTTTATGAAAGAAAAATAATTCTATAAGACATAAGTCATACTATTGGTCATAAAACTAACTCCACCAGTCTGAAAAAGTGCATTCCCCACACTGTAATAATTCCTTAAAGAATTTCACATTAGCTTAATTTTAAATGATTAAGTATACATAAAGTGGCTTTGAAATAATATAACACCTTACTCCAAAATTAGCAGTTAAAACTCAAATTCTAAATAAGCATAGTATTTCATGTTGAATTAACTTTTAATCTTATTCCTTTACAAGAATTTTAATCATATTAGAAATGCCAATACAATGTTGACTCAACCAAACACCCACCACAATGCAGTATGCAATTTTAGATATGAATGCATGGTTTGTGATAGATTTTTGCCATTCTTTTCTCGTCCATAACTCATCTTACTTCCTTTTTTATAAACTAATGAATTTTTTTTTTAAGAAAGAAAAAGGGAGAATGAAAGAGAAATTTGATGAGAGAGTTTAGAAACACAGATCAGTTGCCTTCCGCACAAACACTTCTATGGGGGACTAACCATGTAGCCTGGGTATGTGCACTGACTGGGAATCAAATTTGCCACATGGCCAAGGCTCATCTTATTAAGTACCTGAAATCTTAGAAAATAGCTGTCTAGAGCTATGAACATAGTGCAAAAAGGAGGCTTTTATTTGGAATAACAAACTTGGAATTGATTCTTACAAAAACATAGTTTTATTATGTAATACAGACATGTCTCATTTTACTGCACTTTGTAGTACTGCATTTTCATAAACACAAAGGCAAGACCCTTCACCAGAAGATCATGACTTGTTGAAGGCTCAAATGATAGCACTTTAAAGCAATAAAGTATTTACAAAAAATTTTTTTTTATTGATTTCAGAGAGGCAGGGAGAGGGATAGAAACATCAATGATGAGAATCACTGATTGGCTGCCTGCATGTCCCGTACAAGGGATTGAGCCTACAAGACAGGCATATGGCCTGACCAAGAATCAAACCTCCTGGGTCATAGGTCAACATGCAATCACTGAGCCACCCTGGCCAAGCAGCAATAAAATATTTTTTAATTAAGGTATGTACATTTCTTAAAGACATAATACTATGGCACACTTAACACATTATAGTGTAACTTTTATCCACTGGGAAATAAAACAATTCATGTGACTTGCTTTAATACAGTTTTTCATCACAGTGGTCTGAAATTGAATCAGCAACATCTCCAAGGTATGCCTGCATTTATAGAAATAAAATATGTCCTATATGTTAAACTAACAAGTATTCAATGGATCTAACAATTATGGAATTAAATTTATTATCATTCCTTTGTAAGTGGCCAAGAAAGTAAATTTCCCCAAAATTAACTAGTACCTGCTTGTCTTCTACCTAAAATAGCAAAGGCTAAATAAAATTGGCTCGCCCTCACCAGTTTGGCTCAGTGGATAGAGTGTTGGCCTGCAGACTGAAGGGTCCCAGGTTCGATTCTGGTCAAGGCCATGTACCTTTGTTGCAGGCACATCCCCAGTAGGTGGTGTGCAGGAGGTAGCTGA
Source organism: Lasiurus borealis (assembly GCA_004026805.1). Taxonomy (NCBI): domain Eukaryota; kingdom Metazoa; phylum Chordata; class Mammalia; order Chiroptera; family Vespertilionidae; genus Lasiurus; species Lasiurus borealis. Next base: position 8,460 of record PVJN01049602.1, read on the forward strand.
TCAATGTTTCTCTCTCATTGATGTTTCTAACTCTCTATAACTCTCCCTTCCTCTCTGTAAAAAATCAATAGAACATATTAATAAATAAATTAATTGGCTCACATTACGCCTATGCTCTGGCGCATTTATAAATAAAATAATAAAAGTCCTACAGAAACATCAGGTCTTTCAACTTCACTTCAGGAAGGAAAACTAGCAACATTCCTCACATGGACTTCAATTTTAAATAACTATCTGGATCCCTTAGCAATGCCCATGAGAATCTTTAATCAGTATTGAAACCCCAATACCTTTTCAATGAATTATGGCCCACAAAAACGTAATACTATTGAAAATTAAGCCTTAATTTTGTTTAATTTTAATACTGAAGTATTCTTAATTTTTTCTAATAACCTCAATGTGATTTCTTTTTGAAATTAAACTGACTGGGTTACATTGGTTAGTAAAAATATACAGGTTTTAAGCATACAATTCTATAATACATCACCTGTATATCGTATTGTGTGCCCACCACCCAACATCAAAAAGAAAGGGATGCTTCATCAATTTGAGAGTCATCCCTTGTACAGAAGTCTTGATTATCTCTTTGTCATTTCAATTTTAGCATATACGGTGCTGAATAGAGCTCTACATTTCATTAATTTTTGAATAAAAGAAAATTTACCGTTTAGAAGCAAAATCTAGCTGGGTAGAAATTTTGGTGTTTTGTGATCGCAAATCTGTGACTTGCTCCTGAAGTTTCTCAAGCTGCTCATTCTGTATTTTCTCATTATCTGCCTTTTCTTTTTTGTAGTTCTCAAAAATTTCCTGCAACTAAATATTAAGAGGAATAATTGGAAGATGACACTGTTTTCTGATTCCTAATCCAAGATGATAAAGGTGTGTGGCTTTTACCTGTTTAAGGGCAGCCTTGGCTTCTATAGCCTCTGCTGACTCAATTATAGGTACTGCAGCAGGAGTGGAAACAGCCTGTGATGTATTTGAACGTTTTGGAGTTGACACGAGAGAACTATCTTCTAAGGAAGAAGCTTCAGAAATGTAAAAAAAAAAAAAAGAGAGAGAGAGAGAGAGAGAAATATATATATATAAAACATTAAAAGATTTCTTTGTAAATACATCATTTAAATAAAATCATAGGTTACAGAAATTATGAAACAAGCAATTTATTAAACAGCCTATTAAGATTATTGTTGGTTTCTCATTAGGTGTATTTGTAGGTTAAATGTTAAAACCAAATGACCAAAATAAAGATAATTCACTGATTTTAAGATGCACACTTTTCAACAATGGTCAGCATTTCTTCTTTTTTAATACCTAAAATAATGGTATTTAGGATCAATAACCTGTTATAATCAATCATATATGGTAGTCAAATGTGACATTACCATACATACTGCTTATGTTCCAAAATCCATTCCCTAATATACATTTTTTTTTAAATATATATTTTATTGATTTTTTACAGAGAGGAAGGGAGAGGGATAGAAAGTCAGAAACATCGATGAGAGAGAGACATCGATCAGCCGCCTCCTACACGCCCCACAGTGGAGATGTGCCCGCAAGCAAGGTACATGCCCTCAACCGGAATCGAACCTGGGACCTTTCAGTCCGCAGGCCGATGCTCTATCCACTGGGCCAAACCGGTCTCGGCCCCTAATATACATTTCATAAAAATTTTCCCAAATACTTAGAAACTTTTAACACATAAAAAAATCTACCTTGTAAAGGAATGACAACTCCTGTTGTTTGTGACAGCAAAATACGGTACATATCACGCTGACGAACTATGGAATCAACAAGCTGCGTCTGATGTTGTCGTGTCCCACGGAGTTGTTCCAATTCAGTGAGGGCGCTCTCAAGTTTGAGCTTAAGCTCAGTAATTCTACAAAAAAACAACACCCCACAAAACACTAAGTCTATTTTATTGAGCTTAAGAAGCAGTTATAATTTCTACTGTATGCAGACTAAGTATTTAAACATTTATTATTAAGCATAACATTTTTATTTCTTGTATGACTTTTCCTCTACTGATATAAGAACTGCTTGCGTCTAAAGTCCCAACTTGGGGCTCAACTGAAAAATTTGTTTGCAAAAATTAAACCGATTTCACTCAGTCTAAACTCTAGTTTTCTTGTATTCATACTCACTCCTCCTCTAGCACCAAACACACTTAAAAAAAAATTTACTCTGCCTGAATAATTCCTATGTATCTTCCCTATGAAGCCTGGTCTGTTATCTAAAATCTAGGCTCTGCCCTCCATCTCTATGATCCCAGGAGTAGGCTTTATCTATTACTAGTGGTCCAGTGCACGAATTCGTGTACATGGAAATTAATGAGAAAAAATATTTTAAATTTGCTATTCACCCTTTCTTTGTAATAGAAGTATCAACCAAATTCATGATTGACAATGACAGATGGAAACACATGTGTAATTGGTGCAAGAGCTTTATATATATTATGCATGTGCGAGTCAACATAGCCTTTTGTAGATATAGAATAAACTTGCTTAATTAGACATGCCTTCTGATTTAACTAAACATTTTCCAGCCCAGGGAAGCACCCCAACTTCTCTTTCAGGTAACTCTCAGCAATACAGCAATAAATATCAACATGAAGCAGTTTATTATTATAGATCATGCAGGGAGAACAAAGGGTGAAATATTTATGCGCAGTGAGAAAACCTGAAGTCATTTTCAAGGTCCACCATTTCTTATTTCTTTTTAGTTGGGTCAAGTTTCCAAGCTTTCTAAATCTGTTTTCTGGCAAATGAAAAGAAATAGGATTCCACCAAATCTCCTATCTACCTACTCCAGCACTTCAGTGAGGATCAAATGAGATGAGGCATGGGAAAATGCTTCACAGAAATTTTATTCAACTGTAAAATGTTTCTACCTGGCTATAAAGCAAGTCATGTTCCTGGGCTAAGAAACTCCAAAGAGGCTAGTCACTAGGGAAAGGAAGCTAGGCGTCGCTACCCGGCACCTACAGTTGCTGCTTCTGGGCTGGGCTGTGGGCTGCATTTTGTACCATGGGGACTTGGAGTGTTGGCTACAATTTGGTGGGCTGTCACTCTGGGGTGGTGGCAGGGCCTGTGTCCCAATTGGGAGAAGCTGAGCGTTGTTTTGTCAGTGTCAGGACCGTAGTGCTGATTCTCTGTAAATGGCCATTCTGTGTCATGGCAGCATCTGTGTTGATTGTCTGCTTCCTAGTGGTCAGAGCGACTGATCACATGGTCGAACACTTAGCATATTAACCCTTTATATATACAGATAGTTTTAATCACACTGATCCACTTATTTATCTAATTATTGAGCTCATCCAAACACGTCCCTAAGAGAATTATTATTTTTTGTATTATTGCTCCATTTTTTCTCTCTCCTAAATCACTATTTTCCCTTTATCCAGCACTGCTAAGGGATACATAAGAGGTTTTCAATGTTTGCTAATAAATGAAGGTAGCCAATAACTTACTTGGATGAAGTTGTTTCTTGTTCTTCTCTTTCTTTGGTTTCCCCAAGTTCCCTAAGAGCCACTAAGAGACGCTGATTTTGCTGTTGAAGTTCTTCAATATTTCTGTAAGATACTAGATGCTGCGATATTACTTCAGATGAACTGCTTATGTCTGCAGAGCTTACTTCCTCATCACGAATTACATGGTTACCCCTTGCTTCTTCAAGTTCCATCAAAAGCACTCTAATCTAAAAACAAAGTTTTAATATATTATCAAATAGTATTGGCTTCAATTCTGGAAAAAATGGAAATTTTCAAATGGAAAGACTACTTCATAAATACCATCAACTTATATTATCTTAAAATATCAAGCATATGTTTAAGATATTAAAAACTAAAAAAAAGTTTAAAATTATTTTCATTTCTGTTAAAGTGTATAATGAAGGCTGTTATTTAAAAAATCAGCCAAATTACAATTTCAGAAGCATGGTTGGTTCAATTTGTTGTAATGACCCAATAACATACATAGAAATAGATACTTATTGTGTGTACAAGTATATGCTTGTACTTGCACCCTTATGTACATATTATATAATGGAGATCATGAAAAATAGGTTTTAATCCCATGTATGTAAAATTTTTGTATTGTGTTTATGTGTGTAGACCTATAAACAAAACTTAGGGTAAAATACATGAACAAAAATAGATGTACATTTCCTGACAAGTTCAGTTAAAAAAAGAAAGTGGCAGAGTAATGTTCTACTAATCAGGAAAAACAAAGAAAACTAATGTATATTTATATATGCTCATGTGTGTTTATAAGAATGACATGAAAAATATACAGAAGTCTGTAATATGGTTATATCCTGGGACATGGGTAGGGGAAAATTATTTTTTAATCTTTGAATTATTTCATTTATCAAACACTTAAAGACAAAGGTAAAAAAGGTAGGGGCTATGAAAAAAACAAAGACTAGGCTGCAATTCTGCTAGCGTAGTATTCCTAATTGATGAGAATTTCAAATGTGGTAGTTCTCTCCTAGATAACTGCAAACAGATTCAGACATTACTGGGCTGTCAGTTTAGGGGGAAAAAGAGAAAAAGAAAAACTTCTAACCTGTTGTGAAAGATCTTTTACTTGTATTTCCATTCTCTGGTTGTCTCTTTCAAGCACAGATGAATGTTTGTTGGCTTTGTCAGTGTCCTCCTGCAATCGCTGAATCTCCTTCAAAATGTAAATTCAAATGAAAATTCTGTATTTCCTTCTAAGAGGTATACAAATGAAGCAGTTATGCGAATAACAAAAATATGTAGTGCTCAAATACCACAGGAATCAACTTACAAACTAAAAATATTTTATGATAATCATATTCAATAGTATAATGGCCCCCAAAGAGATATTCTTTATGAATACGAACATATGCATTTAATATCTCAAAGACAGCTCATCACTATATGAAAAGTATGGGCAATCTGCCACTCCCCCCAAATTAACTGTCAATTACAATTTTATATCCACATCAAATTCAAATGATACCACATAAATAATCTCAAAAGTTTTCTTACTAAGACAAAAACAAAGAACTACATTACAATACTCATTATTGCACTGGTTATCTGAAAATATTAAGTAAAACATGTCGGGTAAGATGCATAAAAGACTTGATTTTATAAAAAAATGCATTAAGAATTAATTCTAAAGAATCAGTTGCCAAAGTCACAAGCCTGTAAAACAAAACAATAGTACATGCAGTGCTTTGCAAAGTTTGGCACCATAGTTTCATTAGGGAATTTGAGGCATAGTTGTAAGGAGCCTGATACGAGCAGTGTATCTTTTAAATGTTGTATTACCTCAAATTCATACAAAGTTTGCTTCTTAATATGTTATTTTCACATAAAAATTTTAGAAATTGAAAGAAAAGATGGCTCTTATTTATCCTGGTGTTTCAAGTATTTGAGCACAGTGCCCTAAAGGTATGCATAAACAGTTTCAAAAGAAAAGTATGTGGCAAATGAAACAGACAAATTTCATGACAATAATACAAATTTACTGAATTCAAAATGGGATTGAGATGTCAAGGAAGGACGTTATTGATAATAATAAAAGCATAACATGCTAATTAGATAGAACGTCCTTCTGGGATGAAGCCAGGGCTACAGCCATGGGATCGAGGCAGCCGGCCCAGCTGCAAGAGAGGGATCCAGACAACCATGGCTGTAAAGGCCTACTCTTGTATGAATTTTGTGCATTGGGCCTCTACTTTGATTATAAAACCTAAAAATCTAACAAATGACCATCACAAATCTTGACTAAAGGACACATGATGTATGTCAAGGAAAGAAAATTTAGCTATTAAAAAACTGTAGTAATTATCTTTATATTCCTTGGCAGTTATAAAAAAAAACTAGAGGCCTGGTGCATGAAATTTGTGCACAGGGAGTGGAAGTGGGGAGGTGGTGGTGGTGGTATGTGTGTGTCCCTTAGCCCAGCCTGCACTCTGTCCAATCGAGATCCCTATCGCAATCTGGGACCACTGGCTCCTAACTACTTGCCTGCCTATCGGCTTGATTGCCGCCTAACTGCTCCCCTGCAGGCCTGATGGCCCCCAACTGCATTCCCCTACTGGCCTGATCACCTCTAACCACCTGTTCCTTAGCCCCCACCATCGTGGCTTTGTCCTGAATGAAGTCAGACAGTAGGAAGACATCCAGTCTCCTGGTCTAATTAGCATATTACCATTTTATTAGTATAGATAGGTATTTTTTAATCACTGTACCTGTACATTAGTGGAGATAAAACAGGTTTCTCCATAACAAACAGCTGCTATTTCCTGATAGGTAAAAAAAAGCCCCTCTATCTCACTATGCCCTCCAGACAAAAAACTCTGGGCAAAATGCTCACTTCTCAATAGTGAGAAACTCAAGATCTAATTAGATACAAGAGACCACTTCTCAAACCAGATGAGAAAAGGGGGTGTCAAAAAGCCAATATTCTGTCAAAGTAAGACTGGTAAATATCTGATTCAGGGGAGAGATAATTAGATATAGCATACCCCAATTTAAATTAATGTTGAAATTGTATTAGCAATAGCAACAAAAGTTTAAGTTTGAATTAAAGATACAACTTATTTATACTATTCTCCAAAAAAAAAAAAAGGGAAATGAAATTTCAGTTTAGAACAGTAGGTACATATTGATTTAACTAAATTTCCTCTTAAAAAATTATTTAATAAATACTGAAGCTCAT
>PVJN01049603.1:0-15157 GCA_004026805.1 Lasiurus borealis
AGTTAATTGAAAAATTCATCCAACCCAACGTAATTCCCTAAAGAATCCAAGTAAATGAGACATTACTAATAATTCTTTTACCAATTCCTCAGTTCATTTTTCATCAGATGTTTGCTGTGTGCCCGTTCTGTACAGAATACTTTTCTGGACATTGCTTAGAATTCCAAGCAGCAGATAACATTCCCCTGCTCCTCTTCAGTAAATTGCAATACAATTGAAAAGATAAAGTGACCTCATCTCCTACTCACACCTGAAACCAGGGGCCATGTACCCTCCCTATTCCCAGTGAGCCCACTGTTGCCTCTGACATACAACTGTAAGGTAAGTGACTATTATACTAAGTGCATCCTCTAATCTTCATCCCTATCCAACCACATCCCCTTTATCATCTTTTTTCATAAAAAGATGCAACGCATTCCACGTACTAAATACTCCATGTGTTTGTAGTAAATGTCTGCTTTGTAGTTAAACAAACCCACCCACAGAGTTCACTTTCCTGTGGGTTTCCTGCATGAAGAGAACTTACACCTGCTATCTCATTCCCTACCAAGAAGAATGCAGTGTCTCTTCCTTGTCGCTCTATTTCTTAGCCCCATTAGTGGTACCTCGAGATACGAGTGCCCTAACATATGAGATTTTTGAGATATGAGCCGTTGAGGGAGTGATTTTTGCTTTGAGTGTCTCATAGTTTCCCACGCCTCAAGGTTACGGAACGAATTAAATTCGTATCTCAGGGTACCACTGTAGCAATTCTGTCCAGAACTAGGAGAGATTGGAGGCCCTTCTCCTTTGTGCACTTGAGAGATCCTATCTGAAGGGTCAAGCCAGATGAATATTTCTGTTGATTTTTTTTTAACTCCACTAACTCCAATGGCTTCCCTCAAAAGGAGATCAGTGAAGTATAGAAAGCACTGAATCAAGGTCCAGGAAACTGGCTTTCATATTCGGAGGCTGCCCCTCTCTGTGTCACCTGGGCCACACCGGTTCTTAACCTCTTTGGGTTGGGCCAGAGTCATCACCTTTCAACTCTAAAAAACAACAACAACAACAACAACAACAAAACAAAACAAAAAACAAACCATGAGTGTGTTTTTCATCCTAAAAGCATATGTTCTATTGACCAATATATCCTGTTATATTTTCTCGGGGAGAAACAGTTTGCTGACCTGGCAGGAGTCTAAGAGCTCTGTCTGCTGAATTGTCAACAAACATGACAGAGCCCGGTAGTTGTCTAACCAAGCTCCATGGAAACCGTGAATGCGGAGAGGTGTCTCTTTGATGTTTCTCAGTCTCAATATTGGCTTGACTCTTGGAGCTTCGTTTCCATGAAAGCTTTCCTGCAGATGGGATGTCTTTTATCAGTAAGTCCTACGGTATTGTCTAAGTTAATAACAATCTTGAACAGAAGCCGATATGAACAACTAGAACTTATTTGTGTGCGCGATGGTAATTAGCTGCATAATCTGCTCCTTTGTTCTGGTGAGTGCTGCAATCCCGTGTCCCCGGATAGTGATTAGACTCCCTAATTATCCAAATGACTGTTCAGCATTTATCTCCACTTCGCTCTGGAGATGGGCATCTGAAGGGTACTTTCCCGTGTGCTTCTTGAATGTGAAGTAACAGCACTTACACATCCCTCATTAAATAACCACTTAGCTACCAAGGTCATGAAACAGCATGAAGTGAAGCACTCCATCAATCATTTAAAAACAGGCTTTTTAAGTAATGTTCATTGTCACTGTCACAGCTACTTCTGCTAAGGGTGGAGGGGAGGGAACCACCACCTAATTTATTTTTGTCAAGCAGAAAGTTGCTTAAAGCAGATTCTGGATCAAACTGGAGATTTTTACTAAGTTAAAGGGGCTGATTTGGGGTACAAACGCCCAGAAAAGAGACTGACAGGTGACTGGGATTCTCTCTAACTCTGAACTCATGGATGGCTACCCTGTCTCTGTTTTCTCAGGTGGGTTGGTCTGGGGACACAGTCACTAGCTGAGCCTGCCCTGTACATTCTTATTTTTCTTAAATTTAATTTTCCATTACAGTTGACATTCAATATTTTTTATATTAGTTCCAGATGTGCAGCATAGTGCTTAGACAATGATATACCTTACAGTGTTCTCCCTGATATTTCCAGTACCCATATGGCACCATCCATAGTTATGACAGTAGGATGGACCATGTTTCTTTTGTTCCTTGAGCCACAATCCAGAAGCTGCTTGTGATGCTGGTCCAGCGCAGGGAGAAATCGCTCCCTCTCCATCAACACCCACCAGGCAAAATAATCAGATTATCAATTACCTGGCTGAGTGAGGACAAAATAATTGAACTGGACCACGTTGCTGGGGCGATTTCACAGCTTTGGGTTGGCATTTAGCTAGCCCTGCAGCAGCGAGCTCTCTTCCCATGAACAGTCATTAATTGGATGGGTTTGTTTTCCTTAATGGATTGATAATTCTTCCTATTACATTTAAAAATCATTTTTAAAAGTTTTAAGATAGAAACGGCAGAAACTGAAGGGGATAGCACTAAAGGTCATCAGGCATTTAGATGTTTCTAACACAGGATTTTTCTAATAGCATTTTTCTAGCGTTATTACTCTACAAAGCCTCCAGATATTTCAAGCAATCTCACCATCTATCTGCCTATGTCTCAGGGATGGTGAATTACTTAGCAATGCTCTTAAGAGACAGATTTGGGCATTGAGCTGCTGGTTTTACATTTTCCAAATGCTGTGTAAATGACTGAGGAATCTCCTTCTTCCTCCTCCAATGTAGGAGAGAGATGACCCAGTGGGTCCTAGGCCTTGCAGAGATTACTTTTACCAGAATGACTGCCAAGATGATGCTTTGAAAGTCCCCTATGTTCACTTTGATCTCATAAGGAGTTGAGGGGCCACAAAGCTACAATGTGTTACCCCATGTTTCTCTCTCTTCTTTTTCCTGTAGGAAATGGTGTTAAATGGGCTTAATATGTGACAGGAACTACTTAAGGGCTTAACATTTATTAAATCCTTTTGTCCTCACAACAACCCTTCTGGGTAGAGGCTATCATTGTCCCCATTTTAAAGATGAGGTAGTTGAGACACAGCAGGTTTAAGTAACATGTCCAAATGCATAGCTAGTAGGTGGCAGGGACAGAATTTAAACCCAGGCTCTCTCACTCCAGTGTCCATGCTCCTTACCATTTCGTGAGTTAGAAACAGTTAGTGAGACTAAACTCCATCTGTATGATGATAGTAGGAATATCAGTATTATAAAAATTCTTGGGGGTAAACCACATTTATAGTCCTGAACTTCCAGACCAGTCTCATCTTAGCCTGCTTTGCTCTTGCTCATTTTCTCCTTAGGAGCTTTATCCTAGCTGTTCTCTCTACCTGGGTGCTCTTTCCATTCATCTTTTCCTAAAGGCCAAAAATGTCACTCAGATCCCCACTGAAATGCCATCTTCTCAGAGGAACCTCTCCTCATCATTCCCTAGCCTTGCCTAAGACTTTGAACAGCATTAATAGTCACTGGTAGGTGATGACTCTCACCCTCAACCAAATGGCTAAATCCCCAAAGAGCAGGACCTCACCTGTCTTGACCACCTCTGCATCCCCAGTGGAGAAAGGTGCCTATCACATACAGGGGGCTCCAAGTGGCACCACCCCTAAGGAAATATTAAGGACACACTTAATTGTACTTTTTTTTGTTTATTTGCTCATTTCAGAATCTGACCTTTCGAAAAAATGAGTCCACAATGCAAAACAAAACAAAACAAAAAACAAAACACGATATATTTAACTAGAGGCCCAGTGCACAGGATTCATGCACTGGTGGCAGTGTGGCCTACGGGGATCAGCCCTCTGTGGGAATGCCACTCATCCCAGTCAACTGAGCGGCTGTAGATCCGCCCCCTGAATGGCTGCTCCCACTGTGGGAGTGCACTGACACCAGGAGGCAGCTCCTGTGTTGAGCGTCTGCCCCCTGGTGGTCAGTGCGCATCATAGTGACTGGTTGAGCGGTTGTTCTGTTTTTTTTTCTGCTGTTCAGTCACTGGGCTTTTATTATATAGGATAGGCGAGGAAATGGGGACCTACAGACTAAGTAATTTGCCCAAGATTTCATAGCTACGTGAGGTGAGTTGGTTTTTAAACCCATACCTGTCTGGGCTCTTTCTCTCATGCCACAGAAACTTCTTGGAGGTTGAGAACCCAAAAAAAAGTTAGAGTAAGCCTAGGACGCACTGCAGTGAGGCGCCTGAGGGCAAGACTCCTGGAACGAGGGCAGCTGGTCTTGGTGGTGGAGATGAGCTGAGAGCCACCATGATGAGGAGCCCAGGCTCTGACTACCACTCAACTGAGGGGTCTTGCAGAAAACTTCAGTTCTCAGAGTTTCCACTTCCTCCACTGGAAAGCAGGATGGTTCTAAGAATTTCATTAATTACTGTTTTTACCTAGCTGCCTGCCTGGCACACAATAAACCCTTAATAAATAGTAGTGTCCTCAACTGGACAGACTTGCCACATTCATAGTTTCCTTCATAGTCACATCAGGGATGGGTTAAAGGGTCTCCCAGAATGACCAGTGACTTCCCCTTTCATCCAGGGCTTAAACTGGGCAGGACTAAGAGCGTATGCTTTTTTAGGTAGACAAGGCGGGAAGGGTCTGGAAAACATAACCCCATACTACTAAATACGAACTAGACTTCCTTTTGAAGAATCACCACCCAAGTCTTGGTATACACATAGCGCGTAACTGGCTTGGTTTTCACCATCTCTCCTAATCCTGCTTCCTTTCAACTAATTGTGTTCATTATTAGCTCAGCCAGGCCCAAGTTATGCCAGAAAAGGATCAGTTGTATGTGCTTAGATAAAATGTGGATCAGATTACAGATTTATCAGGAGAAGTTAGAATCTGTGTCCCTATTCTATGACATGTAAACATGGTCACAGAGCAGGCCCATGTATGCTTTCCCTTCATAGGCTGGAGTTCTTCCCTAGGAAGGTGTCTTCCATGGTTCACACTCCTTTTATGTGAGTTTTCCCTACTTCTTCTGTCACTATTCTCATAGATTTTAAAACGTCTAAAGTATCCCATAAAGATTTGCATGTACAGTGAAAGTATTTTGAGTTTTTGGTTTTAGCAAAACACATTCCAGTTTACCTTCATGACCTTTAAGAAAGTAAATTTTCATCCTAGCCAGTTTGGCTCAGTGGATAGAGCGTCGGCTTGTGGACTAAAAGGTCCCAGGTTCGATTCTCTCTCATCACTGATGTTTCTATCTCTCTCCCTTCTTCTCTGAAATCAATAAAAAAATAAAAAGAAAAGAAAAGAAATTAAATTTTCCACTTAAAGAACAGACCGGGTCTATTCTCAGCTTAGACAGGTGTAGTTCAGTAGGGAAGGTGAAACACCCCAGAGCTGCCATTACAGTCTTTGCAACATACAAGTCCCCATTTGGAAGTTACACACAGGAAAACGTTTAGCCCTAAAATGTCCATTTGGATCTACTTCCAATGACCAATGACAAAGGAATCTTTGGTGTGGTGTCTGAGGGCCAATATTTATCAGCAGAAGATGGTCTTTTGCAGCAGAATTGGGGTCGGGGGGAATCATTGGATGATACTTAAGATAAGGGTGTCAAGATATGCACATTCAAAGGCCATTGGGCTAGTCAAGAGGCACACGCCAGCAAGGTGACTGTGAACAAGTCACTTAACTTTTGTGAGCCACAGTTTCCAAATCTATAAAAGGAATAGATCAGATAATTTCTTAAGTCCTTGTAACTTTTAGGATTCTCTAGAATTTTGAGTTTTAGAAGAAAAGTTCTTGATAGAAATATTATTTTAACAATAATTGGTAACTACCCCAACTTGAGCACACGTGTTAATTTGTTCATAGTCTGAGTTAGATTTACATTTGTGCCTTTGACAAAATAAGTATTGGCTTTTTAGATGTTTTGATTTACCATGAGGCTAGTTTATTGACATGGTTCTCAGAGCAATCTCAGAGCCCAGAGAACTGCTAATGATTCTAGCAATCTTGCAGTAGGTTATTAATTCTATGGCATTTGGTTTGACATTTGTTTTTATTTTTCTTTCTTTTTTAAAAATATATTTTATTGATTTTTTTTACAGAGAGGAAAGGAGAGGGATAGAGAGTCAGAAACATCGATCAGCCGCCTCCTGCATGTCCCCCACTGGGGATGTGCCCGCAACCAAGGTACATGATCTTGACCGGAATCAAACCTGGGACCCTTCAGTCCGCAGGCCAGTGCTCTATCCACTGAGCCAAACCGGTTTCGGCTATTTTTATTTTTCAGTTTTATTGATTTAAACATCATTAGCCCAAAAATGCATTAAAGGAAAATTGCATTGACCATTTTTGTTCTATTAGTTATTTCTTTGCAATTCATCTTTTATGGCAAAACTTCCCCTGTGAACAGGCCAGACAAGCTGAGTTTGAGCTTTAGTCTTGCCTTCCAAGCAAGTGGACAGTCTATTTTAAAGGTAATAGAAGCAAATCACAGAATAGGAGAAAACACTTGCTAAATGGCTGATTTGGAACTGTCAATTTGAGAGACTGTGGGTCAGGAGAGGAATGAATGAAGCTATTGTATTGTATTTAAAAAAAAATGCCCAGCCAGCGTGGCTCAGTGGTAGAGTGTCGACTTATGAACCAGGAAATCACGGTTCAATTCCCAGTCAGGGCATATACCCAGGTTGCAGGCTCAAGTCCCAGTATGGGGCATGCAGGAGGCAGCCAATCAATGATTCTCTCTCATCATCAATGTTTCTATCTCTCCTTTCCTCTCTGAAAACAATAAACATATATTTTAAAAAGAAAAAAAAGTGCAATAAACTAATTATGATAGATTTGTATCATTTCCACGGAAAAATCTCCCTGATTGATTGTAGATGGCACAACAAGGATTGATTTAAGATGTCTGGATGCCCAGCAAATAAGAGAGAGAGAATCTTTTGGGGCTGTAGGACTCTTACAAACAGTATATCTTTCCTACAATTGAGTCAGAGCTTAGAAAAAAAGGAAAGAATAAAAACACCTCTGTCATCTGGAAATTTAAACATTTTTCATAAACTGATTTTTTTGAAGTCTACTTTTTCTAATTGACATTTTAAATTAGAGGAGATTGGGTTTGTATTAAAGGAATCTCCCACTATCATCTTACCCTTCCAGATTATCTGTCATAATATTAACGTGCGTTCAGCTATGGGTGAAGGAAAGTGCTAACTGGTGGGCCTACCCCTCCACGGAAGCAGTTTTCCCCACACCCTTCTGCTGAGCTTGTGTTGGGGATCGTACTTTTATAATTGACCCACCAGTTCCCTGTGTTTGGGAAATAAAAAGAGTCAGTCACCATGTGGCAAAAGGAGACAACAAGTAATAAAAACGAGGCAGCGAAAGCAAAAATAAATAAGTGGCTCTACATCCAACGAGAAAGATTCTATACAACAAAGGAAACCATCGACAAAATGAAAAGGCAACCTACATAATGGAAGAAAATGTTGCGTGTATATCTAATAAGGGGTTAATATCCTAAATATAGAAGGGACTCCTGCGACTCAATAGAAAAGAACTAAATACCTGATTTAAAAATGGGCAGAGCCGAAACCAGTTTGGCTCAGTGGATAGAGCATCGGCCTACGGATTGAAGGGTCCCAGGTTCGATTCTGGTCAAGGGAACGTACATTGGTTGCGGGCACATCCCCAGTAGGGAGCGTGCAGGAGGTGGCTGATGGATGTCTCTCTCATTGATGTTTCTAACTCTCTATCCCTCTCCCTTCCTCTCTGTAAAAAATCAATAAAATATATTAAAAAACATATTTAAAAATGGGCAGAGAAACCAAAGAGAGGCTTTTTCCAAAGAAGACACACAAGTGGCCAACAGGTACATTAAAAGGTGCTCAGCATCACTAATCATCGGGGAAATGCAAGTCAAAACCACAGTGAGATAGCACTGTCAGGATGGCTATTACAAAAAATATCTGTATCATAAAAGGCCTGTGGCAGAGAGGGTGGCAGGAGGCGGCCAGCTGAGGCTAGGGGAAGTGAGCTATTCGTGCACGCGCTGGGCTTCTAGTAAGAAATAACAATGTTGGTGAGGATGTGGAGAAAGGGAACCTTGTGCACTGTCGGTAGATATGTAAATTGGTATGGCCACTGTGGGAAACAGTATGGAGTTTCCTCCAAAAATAAAAAATATAACTACCTGTAATCTAGCACCCTCACTTCTAGAGAATTATCTAAAGGAAACAAAAATACTCTCTTGAAAAAGGTATCTGCAACCCCATGTTCAATGCAACATTACTTACAATAGTGAAAACATAGAAATGGACTAAGGCCGTCGACAGATGAATAGGTAACCATGATGTGATATGTATATATATGTAATTGATTATTCAGCCAGAAGAAGAAGAAAATCTGCCTTTTGTGACAGCATGGATAGAATTTGATGGCATCATGCTGAGTGAAATAGGGCAGGCAGAGAAAGACATACTATACGATATCACTTGTAAATGGAATCTCTTTTGATAATGCACCAATAGAGCAGATTGGTGGTTACCAGAGGTGTGGGGTGGAGGACCATGAAATGGGTGAAGGGGCTCAAAAGGCACAAACTTCCATTATAAGATAAATAGGTTCTGGTAATGCAATGTGCACCGTGGTGACTGCAGTAAACACCACTAGATTGTGTATTTGAAAGTTGCAAGGAGAGTAGATCTTAAAAGTTCTCAGCATAAAAAATTTTAACTATGTGTGGTGATGGATATTAATTTGACTTAGGGTGGTGATCATTTTGCAATATATACATATACCAAATCATGTTGTACACCTAAAACTAATGCAAAATTATATATCAATTATAGCTTAATAAAGATGTACTTTAATAAAAACTCATATTCCTGTGGAGATCCTATTTTGTTAGGAGTGTGGGTACTTTTACTATACCCCTCCCCCATCACTTATCCATATTTATTCTCCCACACGCTAGATTTCTTCCCTTTCCAAGGTCAATCTTTGCTCATCCAAGTCTCCAAACCTGAAATCTCTAAACCTAGATTTGCAACACCATATCAAGAAATGTTGGCATATTCTCCCAGGGATTCTAATTCATTCAAATTAAACTTTACAACATGTGTTTTCTGTCTTAAAAATGGAGGGCAGACTGGTTTCCAGTTCTAAGTATAAGGCACTTGGAAGCTGTCACACCAACCTAACAGCAAACTAAAAAGCTGAACAGACTGAAAAGTCAACAACTCTTATTGGATTCATAGGAGATGGGAGGAGAGAGGGCAAATGCTCTCTCCAAAACTGGAGTGACAGACAGGAGAATACAGGATACAGGGAGTCATGACTTACAGGATACATGTCTATACTAACAAAAGGGTAATATGCTAATTAGACTGGGTTGACTGGACATCTTCTGGATGTCTGACTTTCTTCTGGACAGTTAGGGGATGTCAAGGCTGGCAGAGGGCAGTAAGGGGGCAACCAGGCTGGCAAGGGGGCAGTTAGGGGCAGCCAGGCCAGCCAGGGACCAATTAGGGGATGATTAGGCCTGTAAGCAGAGGCAATTAGGAGCAATCAGGCTGGTAGGTAGAGTGGTTAGGGGTGATCAGGCAGGCAGGCAGGCGAGCAGTTAGGAGCCAACAGTCCTGGATTGCGGGATGGGGCCTAAACCAGCAGGTGGACATCCCAGATTGTATAGGGGGCAGGCCGGGCTGTCCCTCTCCACATGCATGAATTTCGTGCACCAGGCCTCTTTTGTGTGTGTGTGTGTGTGGGGGGAGGTCCCTCTGGGTGGCCTGCAGGATTGGTCCAAAACCCACAGTCCAATGCCACCTGCATCTCCTACCTGCCCCTCTCACTCATCCTGGCCCCACTGTGCCTGCCATGAACTCGCACCCAATCCGTCCCAACAGGGAGAAGCTCATGCTACCGTGGCAGCACTCACCAGCCATGAGACTGCATGTAGCACCCCCCCCCAATGAGCAATTGAGCAGGCTTTGCATATCATTAGCATATTATGCTTTGATTGGTTGTTTGGTTGTTCTGCCATTTGGTCTATTTGCATATTACTCTTTCATTATATAGGATATATATTAGAGGTCTGGTGCACAGAGTCATGCACTGGTGGGATCTCTTAACCTGGCCTGCATCCTCTCACAATCTGGGACCCCTGAGGGGACTTTGGAGAGCTGGTTTTGGCTCGATCCCCACAGGCCAGGCTGAGGGACCCCACCAGTGCACGAATTCATGTACCAGGCCTCCAGTATGCATGTAAGATCTTTGATTAATCTCTTTCTGTCTCCCTTCCCTCTGAGATTCATCAGTCTGTTCCATGTTTCCATGCTTGTGCATTGAGTGTCTCCCCCCTGGTGGTCAGTGTGTGTCATAGCTACCAGTTGAACAGTCAAATGGTTGCTTAGACTTTTATATATATATAGAGACTAGTGGCCCTGATGCATGGGTTAGTGCACAATGAAAGGAAATTAATTAGAAGAAATATTTTAATATTGCTAAATTCCCTTTCTCTATAATAGAAGTGTCAGAGATGAGAGAAAATTAGTAAAATGTATATGAAAATAATATATAAATTTATTAATAAGTAAACAATAACAACATGATATAACAACAACAAAGACATAACAACAAAAACATGATATAAAAACATTGATACAATGACTGATAAATTGATTAAACCTATTCTAATATCTTCCTATATACCACATTAAAAGTAAAAATACCTTCAGTGCTTGACTAATTTCCCTTGTGATGAAGTATTTTCAACTTTAATGTCATACCTTTTTGAACTTGAGAGAAAGCAACATATAACTGACCGTGTCTGAAAACGGGTTCAGGTAGGAATATTTCTACTCTGTCTGGAGTTTATCCTTGTGATTTATTAATAGTCATCAAAAATGCTGGCATCGCGGGAAACTGCCTTTGAATTAATTTAAATAGGAGGCCTGTGTTAGATGGGGACAAATCAATTCTTGCAATCAGAAGAACCTCTCCTTCTGCAGATCCGGTTAACACGTCAGCTTTGGTCATGTTAGGTTGCAATCTTTTGATGATAATCTAGTACCATTACAAAGACCCCATTTACTATTAAGATTTCTCAGTAGCATGTTGATTGCACCTGCTTTCAATTTTAACTTATGACATGGCATTCCCGAAGGGGCATCATCTGTTGAATCAATGGAATCATCACTTAAATGGTCTGTTGTGCCAATAGTTGGTCTTCAGACATATTTCCTCCTCCCTCTTCTCTGGGTCCGGGGTGCAGGTGAACCGAACCAGATTTGGGGCTGACAGGGCCCCAGAAGCAACCTAACCTAGTGGTGGGAGCATCTGCCCCCCGGTGGTCATTGTAAATCATAGCTACCAGTGAATGGTCAAATGGTCAAACAGTCATATATATATATATATAATACGGCTGGCATTAACAGACACTTCTGTTGTACCTCTGGGAGCAGGACTTTTCAAGCTGTGAGAACATAAGCCATATTCAAGTATTACACAAAGCAGTAGCCAGCGCTGAGAGGGTTAGTCTGCGGGTCTTAAACTTTTGTGCGCCCTTGGTCATATTGGCAGGTGATACAATCCCTTAGATTGCCAGCCCCGGTTAGTCCAGTTCGCCACAGCAGAAACAACGTGGCCCTCACAGATGGAGAACAATCCCACTTGGGGCAAGTTATCAATGAAGCTGTGAGCAAGCAGTGGTATTACTAGCTCCTGCCAGAAATTAGAGTCAGGATGCCTCATTAGATAGAAGATGAACTGCCTGTGGGAATCTTGCCAGTCGTGAGGTTAGGTTTCCAGCTAATCTGGAGTTGCCCCAGGGAGGCTCGACCTGATTGGTTAGGCAAGTTAACTGGCCTAGCCAATCAGCACAGTCAAGAGGCCAGCTGTAAATGTGTTAAAGTTGGCCAACGCAGTGGCTTCTGGCAATGAAGACCGAGATGAAGCTCCAATGTACTGTTGTAACCTCTTTTCCCTTTCTAACGGGCAGAGCTACTTTCTTGCTTACTTTCCTTAAAGACCCAAAGTAATAATAACCTCAGAGCTGTTGTGAGGGGGAAAGAAAGCATTAAGAATTTTGTCCTTTCGGAAAAACTGTGTAAGATGACCTCTCACTCCTCTTGGCCCCTCCCCCACTCCAAGGCCCCTCAAGATCCTTCACAGGCTTGAAACAGGGCTTTGCCACCATCTTTTTTGTTTGTTTGTTTTTCCCTCTCTTCTAGAAAGACACAGCTGAATTTTAGAAGTCACTTTCTGGTAAGACTTTTTTCCTTTTTTTAAAAAAATTTTTATTTTTTAACCTATTTTGTGTATGTGACCCTGCCAGGCTGGGATTGACTTACCAAATAAAAGGACATTAAAAATCCACAGAGCTGGATCAATCTTTAATGAAAAACCAACAAACATTAAAAAGCTGCCACTAAGCAGCGAAGGGGTTGAAGGCAACTCCGGCTAATTGGCACCCACGGTGCCTCCACTTGCTGCCAAGTTCCAGAGAACTGGCTCTCAGTCTAGCCCCACCGAACTGGGCCAGTTCTCCACGGGGCTCATGTTGCTCTGTTGCTAATTAGGGTGACGCAGAGTAGCCTTGTCCAAATGGACTCTCTTCTTAGGCATAGACGCTTCCTGAAACTTGAAGACTTTTAAAGGCTCCCGAAAACTCTAGCTGCCATTTTGTCACTTGCATTGATCCACCGTGAGGAAATTACTAAGTAGTCTCTGTTCTCACTGAATATAGTGCCATAACAGCTCCCTGATGATTTGGGCACTGGAAGAATGGAGAGATATTTGGAATAAGAAATAGATTTTTGTATTGATGGAGCAATTTAAAGCAATGTATGAACTCTGAGCCTTGAAAAGATAGAAAGAGAATGATGCTTTTTGTAAGCATTCAATTCTCAGGGTTTTTCTAGTCACTTGATTTTTTTAGAGCACGCTTTCTCATCCTAGCTACACAGGCGAATCCCCTGGGTTGGGTGGTGGTGCCTAACGCAGACCGATTATTCAGAAACTTTCAGACTGGTCATCAGTAATTCCACTCCACTCTCTTTAGTTGATTATATGTGATGCTGGGATTGGGAACTGCTATTCCATAGGTATTAAGTTTTTTGTTTAAAATAACAGGTGTTTGGGGGTTTTTTGTTTGTTTGTTTAATGTAGAATTGATAGAAAAGAAAGTGTGAAGACTTTGGAAAACCAGAGTTACAATTCTTATTTAACCTCATGGCTTTGGAAATAACCTTTCATGGGTACTTTGTACTATTACTATTTCTTTCAGATGTGTTGAAAAAAAATAAGCAAGACACTATATTAGTTTGCTTGGGCGGTCGTGACAAAGTACTACAGACTGATTGGCTTATAACAGAAATTTGTTTTCTCACAGTTCTGGAGAAGTCCAAGATGAAGTTATCGGTAGGGTTATTTATTCTGAGGTTGGATTGTGTAGATGGCTGTATTCTTCCCATTTCTTTTTTGTTGTTTATTTGTTTGTTTTTTAATCTCACCCAAGGAGATATTTCCATTGATTTTTAGAGTGGGAGAGTAAGGGAAAGACAGAGAGAAATATCAATGTATGAGAAACACATGGATTGGTTACCTCCTGCACGAACCCCAATCAGGGCCCAGGCCGGGGAGGAGTCTGCAACTGAGGTATGCCCTTGACCAGAATTAAACCCAAGACCTTTTGGTCCACAGGCTGACACTATCCACCGAGCCAAATTGGCTCGGGCTTCCCATGTTTTATGTTATCTCTTTCCTTCTGGATATCTCAGTGCTCTAATCTCCTCTTCTCATAAAGACATCAGTCATATTGGACTAGGCCTCATCCACATGTCTTCGTTTTATCTTTATTGCTCCTTTGAAGACCTATCTCCAAATAGAGTCACCTTCTGAGGTCCAGGGGGTTAGGACTTCAACATAAAACTTTGGTGGGGGACACAATTCAGCTCAAACAGGCACTTCAACATAATAGTGGAAAATATTTATTTTATTTTTTTTTTTTTGGTCATGGGGGAAGGTAAAATTTTCCTTTTAAAGACAAGTTTACTAGAAAAAAAAGTTGCTTGGGCATGTGTAATATAAATATCTTGAATCATGGCCCATCATGATGGGAAGAGTGTGCCAGAGGAAGCAAGACCACTGAAATCCCAGTGGTGGGGTATTCCAGGAGATGCCTTGTAAAGATGTAAAAGATCACCTACTCATTTGATTCTTCAATCGCCCCCATTGTTCAGACTGCCCCAGACAGCCTAGGGTGCTGTGAGAGCATGGTGTAATCACTCCCCTTCCTGAGAGGTCTGCCCTTTCTTGGCTTTTCCAATGCTTATAAACTTTATGTTAGTATTAAAGGTGAGGCAGTGTGTACAATGCATGAAGGCTTAGTGCTCTTGAATTCTGGATATCTGTTTAATTAAAATACTAAAAACTGAATCTTGACATTAATAATTTACTTCCTAAATTTGTAGTTCCTGAGACATAACACTCAATCAATAGGTTTGACCCTAGGCACAGAGTTTACCTTTTATGAAGTTTAATATTTTCAGGAAGATGAGGAAGAATATACTACCAAAGTAAAGAGGTATATGGAGTGTGTGTGGTGTGCGCACGTGCTCACACTTATAGATAAGGGGACATAGAACCAGAAAAATAAAAACTAGGCCATGATACTGTCATAGAGGACACATCTACTAGGTTGTGGGTTTAGAAGACTTGCTCTAGACCCATAAGATTCTGATTCTGAGTTGCTATTTGAATAAACCTCCCAGTCCCTTGACTTTACCAAACAAGAGCAAAGATAGGCACTATATTGTGCAAACTCTATGCTTTAAATCAATCCCTGTACCATTCCCTCAGCACATTGTTTCTGAGAACCTAGTGTGTACACAGCACTGTTCAGAGAGCCATGGCTAACTAAGATAAAAAGGTATAATATGTACCCACTGATCTCAATGAGCTTAAAGTTTAGTTGAGCAGACAACACATACACAAGTTCAAAGATAAACAACACTGGAAAACTTACAGAGCAATGCAAAGGCTCTCCTAGCATGATGGCATTTAAATGCCCATGTTGTGTCCTAAAAACTGAATCCTTTCAGAACTGAAGGTTGCAGTAAGAGCTGTGAATTGAGA
>PVJN01049604.1:0-15157 GCA_004026805.1 Lasiurus borealis
CTCTTTCATTTCTGATTTTGTTTATTTGGGTCTTCTCTCTTTGCTTCTTGGTGAGCCTGGCTAGAGATCCATCAATCTAGTTTATCCTATCAAAGAACCAGCTCTTGGTTTTGTGATCTTTTGAATTGTTTCTTTGGTCTCCAAGTTGTTTATCTCCTCTCTGATCTTCACTACTTCCTTCCTTCTAAGTACACTGGGCTTTTATTGTTGCTCTCTTCGTAGCTCTTTGAGTTGTAGGGTTAGAAAATTTATTACCATTGTTTCCTGTATGTTTTTTCTTGCAGTAGGATTGTAGGGCTATGAACTTCCCTCTCAAGACTGCTTTCACTGTGTCCCATAAATTTTGTATTTTCGTGTTGTCATTGTCATTTTTGCCATGATGTTTTTTATTCCTTTCTGGTTAACCAGTCATTGTTTAATAGCATGCTGTTTAGTCTCCATGTGTTAGATTTCTTTCTATTGTTTTTATTGTAGTTGATTTCCAGTTTTATGCCACTGTGGTCTGAGAAAATGCTTGATAAGATTTCTATGTTCTTGAATTTGAAGAGACTTTTTTATGACCCAACATATGATTTATCTTTGAAAATGACCAATGTGCACTGGATGAGAATGTATATTCTGTGGCTTTGTGGTGAAATGTTCAGAAGATGTCACTTAATTCCATCTGGTCTAGTGAGTCATTTAGCATTGATGTTTCTTTTCTGATTTTTTGTTTAGAGGATCTGTCCAATGGTGACAGTGGGGTATTAAAGTCACCTACTATGATTGTATTGCTGTCAATCTCTCCCTTAATATCCTCCAAGAGTTTTTTTTAAATGTATTTAGGTGCTCTTATATTGGGTGCATATATGTTTACCAGAGTTATTTCTTCTTGTTGGATTGTTCCCCTTAGTATTATGAAGTGCCCTTCTTTATCTCTTATTATGTCCTTCACTTTGACATCTAATTTGTCAGATATAAGTATTGCAACCCCAGGTTTTTTTTTTTTTCATTTCCATTTGCCTGAAATACCACGTTACATCCCTTCACCCTCAATCTGTGTCCATCTCTTTTCCTGAGATGGGTTTCTTGCAGACAGCAGATATATGGATCATGTTTTCTTATCCAATCAGTTACCCTATGTCTTTTGATTGGAGCATTTAATCCGTTTACATTTAAAGTTATTATTGATAAGTACTTATCTGTTGCCATTTTTAGTCCTTATCCCTGAGTTCCTTCTTCACCTCCTCTCTCTTTTTATTACAGCCGACCCTTTAACATTTCTTGCATTGCTTGTTTGGTGGTAATATATTCCCTTAGTCCTTTTTTGTCTGTGAAGCTTTTGATTTCACCTTCAATTTTGATTGAGAGTCTTGCAGGGTATAGTATTCTTGGATTCAGACCCTTCCTTTGCATGACTTTGTATATTTCATTCCATTCCATTCTGGCCTGATGCGTTTCTGTTGTGAAGTCAGTAGCTAGTCTTATGGAGGTTTTTTGTAGATAACTTTCTGTTTCTCTCTGGCTGCTTTTAAGATTCTTACTTTGTCATTGGTGTTTGCCAATTTAATTATAATATGCCTTGGTGTTGGTTTTGTGGGGTTCATTTTGCTTGGGACTCTGTGAGCTTCTTGGATATGTGTGGGTTTTTTCTTTCCTATATTGGGGAAATTTTCTTTCACTGTTTCTTCAAACACGTTCTCTAATTCTTGATCAGTTTCCACTTTTTCTGGAACCCCAATTATGCGGTTGTTGTTTTGTTTCATGTTATCCCAGAGTTCCTTTAGGCTCTCCTCTTGCTTTTTACCTTTTTTTTCTAGAAGCTGCTCTACTTGGGTATTTTTTCCTACAGTGTCTTCTAGCTCACTGATGAGGTCTTCTGCTTCTTCTAGTCTACTTTTGATGCTTTCTATTGAGTTCTTTCTAGAAGTGATGTCATTTTTCATTTCTTCTTGTTTATTCTGCACCTCCTCTAGGTTCTTCTGCATTTCTTCTTGCTGCTTCTTCATCTCCTCTTGGGTCTTCTTCATTTCCTCTTGGCTTTACTCAGATTGTCAATTTTGTCTTCCATTCTTTTCATCCACCTTATGATCATTTCTCTGAACTCTTTCTCTGGCAGGCTTATTTCTGCTTCTATTTCATTTACTTCCTTTTCTGGTGAAACCTGCCTTTCTGTATTATGTGAGCTGTTTCATTTTCTGCCCATTATCTTTCCTCTCTAGGTGTCTGGTTATGTAGTTCTCTCTCCTACATTGATTGAAAGGCACAAACTACAACACGACCAGGTACAGCACACAAGGTACTGAGTAGAAATGTATTCAAGATGTTAATAATCACAAATAAGGTGACCACCAATGAAAGACAAATTAGGGGTTAATAGAGAAAGAATAAGAGGAAAATAAGGAAAAAAGAAAAGAAAGAAATGCCAAAACCAAATTGGGAGAGCGATAAAAAATAAATTAATAAATGAACAAAAGATAAAATAAAATTAGAAAATAAAAAGGAGAAGAAGGAGAAGAAAAGAGGAAGAGAAAAAAGTCAGAGAGAAAAGAAAGCATATAAGAGAGAAAAGGGGAACAAAATATAAATGTCAGGAGACAACTCCAATAGAACAGTCACATACCCAATAAAGGCCAGCAACCAGTACCTAGAGATTAATACAAACTGCAAATAGCAACTGGTATTGAGAGAGGTGAGGGAAAAGAGAGGTAAAAAATAAAGCAAGCAAAAAGCAAAATAAAACAAGTAGAATAAACTAAAACAATCTCATAAAAAATTTCAAAAAAATTGATACAATCACTTTTCAGTCAAATAGCAACAAAAGGACATAGAGAAAAAACAACTTTTTGGCTAGTGAAGACAAGAAGAGAGAGGTTTGTGTGGACTTGTAGTAGGAAGTTTGAAATTAGATATATAAATGGGGTGAAATTTTAACCAGGTAAAGAGAAAGAATAGGGAGAATCTAAAGTTGGAAAAGGGAAAGAGAAACAAGACAACAAAATGGGGAAAGTTTGGAGGAAAGTGTTGCCATAAAGTTAGAGTTGAGTTGGAGTAAAATTATGCTAAAGGAAAGATGAAAATGGAATGTAGAACTCTAATCCCGAAATAAAATAAAGAGAGAAAAAAATAACACTTCTTTTTTTCCAAAAAGGTAAAGTACTTGTAGTAATTAATAATACTAGTTTAAAACAAAAATGTAATAATTAAAAACGTAAAATCAATTGAGGCAGAAAAAAAAATAGTCTTTTAATTAAAATATGTAAAAATGAAAAAAAATTTAAAGAAATAAAAAGAAAAAAGGGAAAAGAAAAAAAATAAAAAAAAAATAGAATGGTCCTTCACTTCCACTATTATTCTGCTTGGCACTCCTGTTTCCCAGTAGGGAAGGTATTGCACTTCCCTGTGTTCCCCTCTTGGTGTTTTAATCTCTTTATTCTTTTGTGGTTATGCGAGAGTCAATTTGTGTGTCATCCACTGGGTGGCAGTGTTTTGGAATTGATCTCTGAGACAAAGCACAGGAGCTCTCTAGGCTGTGCTCAGATCCTGCTACTCTGTGGTTCTCAAAGCCAGTTTGTGGGGATTTTGCTGCCGGGACACTGTAATAATTCCCAGGCTGTCCCTCTGCCCCAGAAAAAAATGGGTCATTTTCCAGAGCTCCCCTCTGTCAACAGCTCAGAGAGTTTGCCTCCACACTTAGGGATCACGCCCTGACCACCTCTGCGGGCCTCTTCAGAGGCAGCTTTCCCGCAGCCCAGTTCCCACAGTGTGCGTGTCTCTGTTGTGCGGGGGTAGGAGACCTCACTCTGTCCCAGGCGAAATCTGACACTTCCGCGTGCCTCGTAGATCTCCAAATCTGCCGCCCGAGCATCTGCGCCACCTGGGAAGCCGTGCTCTGGGTCCCCGGCTGCTCGGTGGGTGCCTCTGTCAGCCGCAGCTTTCAGACCTCTGCAGACATCCACCTCCCTCTTATCCCAGGCGAAATCTGACCTTTCCGTGTGCTCTGTGGATCTCTGATTCCGCCGCATGTCTGCGCCGATTGGAGAGCGGAGTTCTGGGTCCCCGGGTCCCCGGCTGCTCGATGGGTGTCTCAGCGGCAGGCAGACATCCACCTCCCTCTGCAAGATGGTGCGGTCTCAGCGTTTGCACTGGTGGCTCCGGTGGACAAAAACCCTGTGGCAGTGGGGCTGCCTGGCCAGGAGAGCCCCGTCCAGCATTCCCCCACCTTCTCCTGGAGGATAACTGACTCTTAACTTGCAACAAACACTCTCAGCTGCTCTCTCTCTCCCTCTGCCCAGCGACAAAGCTCCAGACGCATCTGTCTACTCCGCTGCCATTTTCTCTCCCCCAGAAGCTTTTTATTTTGATGTAGTTCCATGGGTTTATTTTCTCCTTGGTTTCCATTGCCTTAAGAGCTGTACTTTTGCATTGGTAAAGATATTGCTAAGATATATGTCTGATATTTTGCTGCCTATGGAGTCTTCTAAGATTTTTATAGTTTCCCATCTTACATTTAAGCCTCTTATCCATGTTGAGTTTATTTTTGTGAATGGTGTAAGTTGGTGGTCTATTTTCATTTTTTTGCATGTATCCATCCAATTTTCCCAACACCATTTATTGAAGAGATTGTTTTGACTCCACTGTATGCTTTTACCTCCTTTGTCAAATATTAATTGAGCATAATAGCTTGGGTCAATTTTTGGGTTCACTGTTCTGTTCCATTTTTCTCTGTTTGTTCATAGGCAGTTTTGAGAACAGTGACTTTGTAATATAGCTTGATATCTGGTATTGTGATCCTTCCAACTTTGTTCTTCTTTCTCAAGATTGCTGTGGCTATTTGGGGTCTATTGTTCTTTCACATGAATTCTTGGAGAGTTTGTTTGAGGTCTGTGAAATATGCTGTTGGTATTTTAATAGGGATTGCATGGAATCTATAGATTGCTTTGGGTAGTTTGGACATTTTAATGATGTTGATTCTACCAATCCATGAACATGGTATATTCTTCCATTTGTTTATATCTTCCTCTATCTCTTTTTACACTATAAGTCAGATTCTGTTTTAAAAAGATAATATAAAAAACAACAACACTGGAATTCTGTGAAAAAAAACACACACAAAATAAAATATACAAAACTTGGAACAGAAAAAAACAAAAACAAAAACAATTCAGAGGTTGAGTCCTGAGGTTGAAACTAAAAATTATCTAACACATTTTTCAAGATTCCTGTGGGTGCATAATTCAGAGACCTCTGGTAATCAAAGTGGGTCTTTTGGGCAATGAGCAGTATACTTTCAAAAGAAGTTCTGCCTATATTTTCTTTACCCTTAAATCTATAGAAACTATCTTACTAGTGACTTTCGCCTTAAAAGAATTCTCTTTGTTAACATTTAAAAACTTTCTTTTTCTTCCAGACATGTGAATAAAGAAGTCAGGTGACCTAGACAGAGTAACTTTAAGTTGACCTTCCATAAGTTAAAAAGGAAAATTACGTTAAAACTCTTTACTCTCTTGGTTTAAAAAGTTGTTTCTTGCCTTTACCAAAGGTGATTTAGTGCTTAGAGGCTAAAATGTAGAATAAATTTAATGTTTATTTATTTTTTTTGATATGGAAATAAAAAAAAGAGGCTTTGAATTAATGTTTATGTTATTGTTGTCTTGTTCACTTTCTCACCATGTATAAATGAATTTTTTTTAACCTTTGGCCTTAAATTGGGATAGCAAGCAGGGATAAATTGGTAGGGTTTGAAGTAAACAAAGACCAAGGCTTAGTCAACTTGTTGCTTTGCACATTCCCAAAGCTGAAATTTATCTTAGAATATTGATGAGGTTGTGCCTTGTTGTGACACTTCATTTGAAATAATTTGAATATTCGATATGGTATAAGATTCAGATTTGAACTTGAATAAAGCTCTTCCAAATTCTGAAAAGACTACCATAATTTTAGTTCAGGGTCAAATATTTATGCATTCAGAGTTTAACTGATCATAGAACTACATTTTATTTCAGTCTTAGTTATTAACACAACTGCTTCTTAGGTAAGACAGATTTCAGTTTAAATTTGAGAATGCTTAAATCTGTTTTATAAAGCATCTTGAACAAAATATATATTAGTCAGAGTTGACCAGAGAAACAGAACCAAGAGGATATATGTATATTTGCATATATAAAGGTATTTATTTATAAAGAATCAGCTCATGGGATTGTGGAGGCTAAGTGCCAAGATCCGCAGTTGGCAAGCTGAAGACTCAGAAGTGCTGATGGTGTAGTTTCAGTCTGAAAGTGGGCAAGATTGAGATTAAGTAAGAGCTGACGTTTCTGTTTGAGTTTGAAGGCAGAAAAATGATAACAATATTCCAGTTCAAAGCAGTCAAACAGGAGGAATTCCCTATTCCTTTTGTTCTAATCAGGCTGATCAGTTGAGGCCTGCCCACAGTAGGGAGGGCAATATGGGTTAAACTCATCCCTAAATATCCTGAAAAAAACACTCCTGATAAGACTGCATCAAATCTCTGAGCACCTGTGTCCTAAGTCAAGTGGACACATAAATTAACAAACACAAATCCATGCAAACTTGGCACCCATATGCATCTTCTTAAACCATGCTTAAGCTCCAAATGAAGATGATAATAAGGTCAGAGTTTTGCCTATCATAATGCAACAATCCTACGTATGGGTGTAATGTTATGGACTGAAATTGGTCTCCTTTCCCTCAATTCATCTGTTCTTCCAAGTTCTGAAAAACCTAGCATAATTTTAGTTCAGAGTCGAATATTTATGCATCCAGAATTTTACTAATCACAGAACTACATTTTACTTTAGTCTTAGTTACTAACACAACTGCTTCTTAGGTAAGACAAGTTTCAGTTTAAATTTAAGAATGCTTAAATCTGTTTTATAAAGCATCTTAAACAAAATATATATTAGTTGAGGTTGATCAGAAAAACAGAACGAAGAGGATGCGTGTATATTTGTATCTGACAGGATTCAGACTTGAACTTGAATAGAGCTCTTCCAAATTCTGAAAAAGCTAGCATAATTTAAATGAGTTGTAAGGGTGAGGCCCTGACCTGACAGAATTAGTTCCCTTGTACAAAGAGATACTAGAGCAATTTTTACACTTTTTCTCAGTGTGAACCCACCAAGGGAAGGCCCTATGAGCAGGTGATGAGAAGGTGGCCATAAGCAAGTCAGGAGATGGCTCTCACCAGAAACCAGAGAGGTCAGAACCTTGATATTGGGCTCCCATCCTCTAAAAGTATGAGAAAATAAATTTCTGCTGTTAAGTCAGATTATAGTATTTTGTTATGGTGGCCCAAGCAGACTAAGACAGAGGAAATCTATGGACAGAGAGTAAGTCAAATTGTCAAGCTTCTTGATATTAAGAATTCTTTTTTTTAGCAGCACATTCATTGCAGGTTTCATGACATATTGTTAAATGATATTAGTTATTAAAGAATAGCAATGCGAAATGGAGAAATCTTTTGAGCAAGTGTTTCTATGTATACATTGAACAAAACAGAAAGTGAATAAATGAGTGAATCATTTAAAATGAATAGTGAACATTTGTAAAGAAAATAGTTCATAGAAAAAATTTAAATTTATATTCACATTGTATTCACAATGTGTAGGAGTGGGCAAAAGTAGGTTTACAGTTGTGACACAAGTAAATAATACAATAATTAATAAATAATAAAAAAGAATAAATTCTGTGTTTTCCATAGTCACAACTGTGAATCTACTTCTGCCCACCCCTGTATATTTTGCAAATTACTCAAAATAAAGATACAACAGAAACAACTTTAATTACCTACCAGAAGAGGGAAATTACATAATTTATGGTTGACCTCCTTGGTAGAATCTAATGTGATAATCCAACATGAGAACTATTAATGCCACCTGGAAAAATGTTTATTATTTATGTTATATGAAAAATATACTATGTATTTTGCTGTGGTTATACTTACATAAGAGTGTTCATGCATATCAACAAGACCTCTCCATTTACTTTTTGGTAGTTTTATACTAATAGTGCTTTTAAAATAATGTTTAGAATAATGTTTACTTAATGACATAAGGGCCTCAAAGCTGCCAGTATGTATGCTCTGTAGCCTGTCCTTCATCCTCTTCACATGGGTAATAGATCCCTTTGCTCTGATGAGCCAGATGGCATGAATACATCAGAGAGGTCTGAGCTTGACATCCATTTGAGTTGCACTAAATGTTTGATTAAATATTTTTCTACTCTGAGTCATTCACATTAAGAGCACAGTTTTCCATTTTTCCTCTGCAGAAGCATAAGTGATACTGAAGGGAAGAAAATGAGGATTAAAATGATTTAAAGGTGTCAGATAGAGAAGAAAACTTGAAAAAATTAAAACTGTGTTTGGACTCATAAACTTTATTGTTAAAGGAACAATAGCCAATTTTAACATCAGATTATTACTTTTTAGCAAAATAATTTCCCCACAATACCATTGACGGAAACTGATCATTGTCTCACTAATAGAAAATGTGGACAAGGAACCCAGAAGGCTGGTCAACCTTGAAGCTTTGAAAGGTCAGAGCCAACCACTTCCTATCAAATTGAGACAATGGTAGCTGAAGCAATTTACCCACCAAATTATCATGTAAATCCTTACTGATAAAATAATCTGTCTGTTACTGGAGTTGCCTGCCTAAAAGCAATGGGTGTATCCCAAACCTGAATAAAAGGGATGGCAAGGCAAAAAAAAAAGCGTAGTCCTCTCTTGGGCTTCTGCCTGGTTCCCATTTCCCAAATTAATGCTTTTCTGGTCTCTTTTCATTTGTGTGCGGCCTTCTCCAGAACCCAAACCTTGAACCAGAACCCTGAACCATACAAAATGTGAAAGGGGTTCCCACACCATTCTTTTACACTTGTGTACAGACTGCTTTAGGTGCTTCTAAATGGCTCAATATGTCCTTGGAGTTTATTGACTATAACATTTAAAAGGGCACTAGATGTCTTTAGTGGCCATTCCATCACCTTGCACGCTACTGTGATTGTCCCAACAGAGAGTCACTTGGTGCCTGGCATTGGCTTTAGGCCGTCGCTGCCACAAGGATCTTTCAGCTGAGGCTTGGGGGCTGGACAAGGAGACTGAGTTAGAGGTTTATGGAGAACATTACTGGACAGGTAACACAAGTCCAGACAGTAAATGTGTCAAGTACACACCAACTTTATAGTCTTTAATATCTGTTTATGTAACAAAAATATTCTGTCTGCCTGAAAAGAAAGCTAGAAAGACACTGAAGATAAAGGATGATAAATTTTAGCCTTTCTTCTGAGACTCTTGTATCCATAGAACCGATTTGTCATTTTCATAGATTTATAGTCTAATTATTTCCTTGGCAAAATTTCCTCCTCAGGAACATTTTCTTTCAGATGTTCTGACATTTTTCTATCTGACATTAAGGGGTTGGGGAAGGGAACTCTCTGATGTTGTACCTCCTGGACAGCTCAGGCACCACGCCAGGCCCTTGGCACATGCATTCAATTAATCATTAAACAAATATCAATGAGTTCAAGCATCAATTCAGCCGATATTTAATAAACTTCTGTTATCTTCCATGCATGGTTCTGGAGCTGGGATATGGTGGTGGGCATGCCAGACAAGGCAGCTTGGAGAAGGGACCATCTTCTTTATACATTATCTATTGACAGACACTTAGGTATTTCCATACGTGTTCATGAATAATGCTGCAAAGACTTTAGTTTTTATTTCCTAATAAGAGTGGGAGGCAGTTTCTACAGGAGCATCTAGGGATAGGTCTAGTAGGGAGGTCAGAATGGAATGTGGTTGGCCTTATGGTCAGACTCTATGGAGAGAAAGCTACAGGCAGATACTACAGGCGCTCTTTCAGCCATGGTATCTGTGAAATCAGGGAAAGAAGCTGTGCTTCAGCTGTATGGACAGTAGGGGTGCCTAGCTCCAGAGGACTTGTTGAACACAAGTGTGAACACACAGAGGGGACTTCCAGAGAGTGCAACAGCTGCTGAAAATTTGCATTATTAATATTGATATTATTTCATCTATATGCAGACAGGTGGATGTGAACTGGAAATAACTAATAATAGTAAGTTAAATATTTCCTAGATTATTCTTTGCTGCTAATTGTAAGCTGTTCCATTTAATAACAAATCTTTCTTTTTTCTTTGCAGGGATTAGAATCAAGGTAACAGGTAAATTTTAAGATGCATCCTGATTCCAGAAACTTTAAAACATGGAAGAGAAAATGTTTCTTTAGGAACAAGAGGATAAGGATATAATATGACATTCTAAATATAATGGCATATTTCACTGGCATCAACTCAATTGTATCACTTTCCAGCAAAAGTTTTGGACTCAAAGATCTATATGGGCTTGTATCTTGGCTCTTGAGCTGCTCTAAGTTACTTAAATATTTACTTAGGCTCCCTATATGTAACCTTTCTCTTTAGTAAACTGAGATAATAATCATATATATATATATATATATATATATATATATATATATATATATGAGGCTAAGTGTCCATCTGATCAGTAGCTATGATGCACACTGACCACTAGGGGGCAGATGCTCAATGCAGGAGCTGCCATGACACGCACTGGACATTTAAAAATAAATGGTACCATGAACCTGGCACTGACAAAGCAACACTAGGCTTCCCCAAAGTGGGACACAGGCCCCACCACCATCCTGGAGTGACACCCCACCAAATTGCAGCCAACACTGCCAAGACCCCATGGGGCACATTATGGCCCACAACTCAGCCCATCCCAGCCCAGAAACGGTGGCTGTGGTCGCTGGGTAATGACGTCACATAGCAATTCCTGGCTTCCTCTCCCTAGGAACTAGCCTTCTTGGAATTTCTTCAGCCCAGGAACTATGCCTCATCTCATTTGATCCTCACAGAAGTCCTGGAGTAGGTAGATAGGAGACTCAGTAGAATCATATTTTCTTTTCATCAGCCAGACCCGAATAGCAATATTAAAATATTTCTTCTAATTAATTACCTTTCAATGTGCATAAATCCATGCCCTGGGATACTAGTAATTAAATATGCATCATATGAAATAATTCTTGTAAAGCATTTATCACATGATATTGCGATTTATAATAAGAAATATGTATTTGGTTTTCCTTTCATTTCTGATACAAAGCTTCTAAAATCCTTGGAATTTCCTAAGAGATGTGAGCTATAAAAATGTATTTGTTCATTAATAAGATGACTTCTGGACTACACCTAAGGATGGGTACTGGATAAACAACCATGTGATTGGAGGGTTTGTAGCTTTAAGTATTGCCCCACCCCACCTCCAGAAAGGACTAATTTAATAAATCATGACTATGTAATGAAGCCTCCTTAAAACCCCAAAGGACTGGGTTTGGAGAGCTTCTGGGCTAATCTACATAAGGAAATTTGGAGGAGAATGTTGTCTTGAAGAGATCATGGAAGTCTCAAGTCCTTTTCATTCTCTATGCATATTTTCTATCTGGCTGCTAAATAAGCCAGTTAAATAATACTAGTAAGTAAAATGTTTCTCTGATTTCTGTGAGCCTTTCTAGCAATTAACTAAGTCCAAGGAGAGTTGTGGGAACCTCTGATTTGTAACCAGTTGGTCTTAAATATAGGTAACAACCAGGACATACCACTGGTATTTGAAGAGCAAGGCACAGGTCCTTGGAACTGCCCAATATATAGCCAGTTGTGACTGGTGCCTAAAGTGGTGAGGGTCTGTCCTATAGGATTTAACCCTTCACCTATAAAACCTGATGCTATCTTCAGGTAGATAGTGTTGAAATTAACTTGGATTCTCCTTGATCTCCAGCTGGTGTCTTGGGACTGTTTGTTGGTATGGTGGTGTGGACCTGAAAAAGATCATTCACTGAGAACTCCATGAAAAAATTTATATGCTGAGATGTATTCCCAAGGTGTATTGAAATCTCAAATTTTAAAAATAACTAGAGGCCCACTGCATGAATTTGGGGTTGGGCCTGTCAGGAGGAGGAGATAGCAGTAGGTTGACCAGGGGCCCAACCTTATTGGGGACCAATCAGGGCAGGGCTGGCTGGGAGGAGGGGCCAAGAGCAGTTGGCTGGCTGGCCCTGCCCCTAATTGGGTAGTGGGGGACCATTAGGGGTGGGGCCTTCCAGGGGAAGTTGGGGGGCTGGAGGGAGGGGTTACAGGCCAATCAGGGTGGGCTGGGCTGATCAAGGGCAGGACCAGATGGGAAGGGCCATGAGGGTGTTGGCCAGCCCTCCCTCTGATCTGGCTCATTAGTTGGTCTCAGTGGGCATCATAGCTATTGGTCATTCTAGTTGTTCCAGCATTCCAGTTGCTGGCTTTTTATATCTACACTAATAAAAGAGAAAGATGCAAATTGACCATATCTTTGTGATGCCCACTAGCCAATCAGGAGTGAGTATGCAAATTAACCCAACAAAGATGGAAGGTTAATTTGCATGTGCAGGCACTGAGCGAGTGGCTGGGGGTGGGGTAGAGTGGGATGCTTGCATTGTTGCCATGGTGATGACACAAGTGTTCTGCACTGCCCCAGCAGCTCTGGGCCTCTGGGCAGTGTGGGAAAGCAGAAAGGCAGCTCTGGGCCAGAGCAAAGGCAGAAAGGCAGCTCTGGACTGGAGGGAAGGTGGTGCCAGCAGCCAGGGAAAGGAAGACCCATTCTTTTTTTTTTTTTAATATATTTTTTATTGATTTTTTTACAGAGAGGAAGGGAGAGGGATAGAGAGTTAAAAACATCAATGAGAGAGAGACATTGATCAGCTCCCTCTTGCACTCCCTCTTGACTGGAATTGAACCACAGGCTGACGCTCTATCCACTGAGCCAGACAGGTTTCAGTGGAAGGCTCATTCTTGCATGAATCTTTGTGCATCAGGCTTCCAGTTTATAGAAAAGAGGCTAGCAGCTATTTGCTGACAGAAGCTCCTGACATACTTTGTGTACCAGGGAGAACCTCAGACTGAACTCCTACTGTTTACGCTATCTGAGTCAACCACTGCAGGGAAGCCCTGGATTTGTCTTTCTATCAATGGACTAAGACCTGCCCCATCCAATCAGAATTGCATAATTTACATAAAACAGACCTCATTGAAGAATCTGGACAGGGACTATAAAAGGTGATTTTCCCTCTCTCTTGGTAGAATATAGTTTAGGTTGCTACCTTAATCTGTGTCTCTTGGGCTGAAGTTTCTTTTGGTCAAACAAAGGATTTTTGTTCTTTATTATAGTCTAAAATTAACTGGTTCACAGTGGGAACTCTCACTCCCTTCTACCTACTTCCTCCATGTTGGAATTGGGCCTAGGAACCAAAAGGAGGCTCAGAAATGGTAGGAATTATTATTACTAGAGCCTGGTGCATGAAATTTATGCACTTGAGGAAAGTGTCCCTCAACCTGGCCTGTGCCCTCTTGCAGTCTGGGAGCCCTCAGGGAATGTCTCACTGATGGTTAAGCAATCAGACATCCTTAGTGCCACAGTAATGGAAGAGGCTTTTTTCACTGCATCTGTGCTCGTCAGCCATGAGCCTGGCTCAGGGCTTCTAGCTGAATGGTGTCCCCCCACAACTCCTCCTCCACCCCCACCCCATGGGAGCACACTGACAACCAGGAGGAAACTCCTGTGTTGAGTGTCAGCCTCCTGGTGGTCATTGTGCATCATAGCAACCAATTGTTCCACTATTCGGTCAATTTGCATATTAGCCTTTTATTATATAGTATTATATAAGATTCTTTTATTTTGTGCAGTAGAAAAGTAAAGTTTTACTGATTACCAAATTACAACTTAAAAGAAACATTAACGTTTGGAGAAGGATATCCAGGCTGGAGAAGGATCTATTCAACAAATCATATAAATACTTGCTGAAAAAGTGAAAATAATTCATTGTGAACAAAGTAGAATTGAATTAATAAGAAAAATAGCATAATTATTGGCTGAAAAGTAGAAGTACAGTCATGTATGGAAACTGTGTACACAATTTGTTGTGTGAAAACTTAGATTTTTAAAAGGTAGTCATCATCATGCATTACTGACCAGAAATTTAAAAATGAACAAATCTTTATTGTAAATGGGTGACAGGAATTGGAGAGAACAAGCTGTACTCATGACCTTTAGCTTAGCTTTAGGTTAGTCATTATTGGAACTGAAGACAGGATGTTGGAACAATAGGAAGGATGTACCAACCGCCTCGGGAAATACCAGTATGGGTAATCTTTAACATATCCTCAGGGCGGAAAATAACCGCCATCTACCCCTACCCGCGTACGCACCACCTCTGTAGCCAATAGCTAACCGCCAACTCTGCTTTTGTTCAAAAGGCTTGCTTGCTCCCCCGCCCCTACCCGAACTACCGTATATAACTCGCCTGCTGAAGGAACAAAGGGCTCTTGGTCGTTCTCCCTGCCTGACCTTGAGCCCACATGCGTGTGTACCCCATTCCTCTAATAAAGCCCCGACTTTGTGCCCAGTGACGGCTCCGAGTCCCTTGTTTTCGTTCTCGGGTTAACATTTATAAATTCTTACTCAGACCAAGCTCTATTGACTCAGAACTGCTCACCATTGCTTTTTCTAACCACATACTGCCTCCCATTGCTGTTGCTTATTTTCAGCTTTGATTTCAATGGAGGGAGTGACAGTCAGACTTGCTGAGTTTAGTGCCTTAGAAAGTTGAAACTAGTAGGTTGCTATGACATAAGGTTAATATGATTTGGCTCCTTGGTTGTGTTGGTGGCCTTTAAAAAAAGCCTTTATTTGGGGCCTTTCATATAGTGATGAAAAGAAGTGGATTATCTCTGGGGAAGAAGAAATTGAATAATGGCTGAGGCAGGCTTCCTCTTTGTGCTATTAATCACCATCAGTAAAGTGTGAGAAAATTCTTTCTAATCGCTCACGCTACAAGCTCCTTATCTATAGAAAGGAATTAATGAATACAGTGCTGGAACCTCATATAAAAGAATTATTTTCATCTAGGTCTTATCAGTTTTGTTAAGCCCGGAACGCAAGCCGCACTTACAGAGCACCAAGAGACGATCTCATGTAAAAACAAAGGGGTTTATTCAGACCAGCATGCTGGGGCTCACAACATACTCCGAAAACAGAGCAGAGGCTGAGAGCCCTGGGCCTTTGTTACATGACCAATTTATACTGGGGGTCGGGGGG
>PVJN01049605.1:0-15156 GCA_004026805.1 Lasiurus borealis
GGGGGTAGGGGGCACGGTCACCGGGAGGCCGGGGGGGGGGGCTGGGACGGGCTGGGACCCACCGCCGCCGGGCCTGCCCCTCACCTTGGGGGACGCTCGGACGCTGCAGGAGAGCTGGGTGCTGTAGCCCGAGGTGGTGGTGTGGTCAGCCAGGGGCTGGGTGAAGGAAGGGGCTTCTGAGAAGTCTCTCTCCACAAACCCTTTCAGTTTGGCCACCGTATCTGGGTTCACGGGGAGAAAACGGGGGTGCGTTTGAGATGGCAGGAGGGGATCGATCTCTTAGGGTGGACCTCAGCCCTTCTCCCCCACCCCTCCTACACCCCCCCTCCCCACCAGATGCTCGCCACAGTTTCCATCCAGGCATCTTCTTTATTTTCTTTCTTTCTTTTTTTAAAATAAATTTTATTGATTTTTTTTTTCAGAGAGGAAGGGAGAGAGATAGAAAGTCAGAAATAGCCGAGACCAGTTTGGCTCAGTGGGTCGAGCGTCAGCTTGCAGACTGAAAGGTCTCAGGTTCAATTCCGCTCGGGGACATGTACCTTGCTTGCAGGCACATCTCCACAGTGGGGCGTGCAAGAGGCGGCTGATTGATGTCTCTCTCTCATCGATATTTCTGACTTTCTTTTTTTTAAAATGTATTTTATTGATTTTTTACAGAGAGGAAGGGAGAGAGATAGAAAGTCAGAAAGATCGATGGGAGAGAGACATCGATCAGCCACCTCCTGCACGCCCCACAGTGGAGATGTGCCCCCAAGCAAGGTACATGCCCCCGACCAGAATCGAACCCTAGAC
Organism: Lasiurus borealis; assembly: GCA_004026805.1. Classification (NCBI taxonomy): domain Eukaryota; kingdom Metazoa; phylum Chordata; class Mammalia; order Chiroptera; family Vespertilionidae; genus Lasiurus; species Lasiurus borealis. Next base: position 793 of record PVJN01049605.1, read on the forward strand.
CTTTCCGTCCGCAGGCCGACGCTCTATCCACTGAGCCAAACCGGTCTCAGCCTTTTTTTTTCTTTTTATATATTTTATTGATTTTTTTACAGAGAAGAAGGGAGAGAGAGAGTGAGAAACATCGAGGAGAGAGAGACATCGATCAGCCACCTCCTGCACACCCCCTACTGGGGATGTGCCCGCCACCAAGGTACATGCCCTTGACCGGCATCGAACCTGGGACCTTTCAGTCCGCAGGCCGACACTCTAACCACTGAGCCACACCGGTTTTGGCATCCAGGCATCTTCTGATGAACCGTGGCGCTGGTGGCCTGGAGGAAGATCTTAGCGTCCAGAGGACGATGGCAATCATGCCCTCCTGCCTCTCCTCTGAGCTCCGTGGGGCGGGGGGGCTGGGGGAGGGTGTCCCAGGCTCCTGGGCAGGGTTCGGAGATGTAGGGGCAGAATGTCTCCCAGGGACAGAGCCCAGCTGAGACCCGGGGCGGGGGTGAGGGGGATGGGGGTTCAGAGAGAGGGGGTGGCCAGCCGCCTGGACATACTACATTTGGTTTCTGTTTGTCTTTGGAGAAATATCTGGCTTTTCTTTTTTAAACAAAAAAATTTCTTCCTAATTCCCTGCAGCTTAGACTGCGGATGCCAAGAGCGTGCCTTCCGGAGCCTACACAGACTCCGTGTGTGGGGAGGAGGGGGTGGGCCTTGGAGCAGGCAGGGTGACGGGGAAAAGGCCGGGGATTGAACATTTGAGCGAGGGGTCTGGCCCCGTGTGTGGGGAGAGAGCCAAGGCTGAGTCTCTCCTGTCCGTCCATGTGGACTCAGGGGAGGGTTGGGGGGGGGGCTGGGTTGCTGCCCTCCTCCTGGCTCTTTGGGACGGTGCCCGTGAGGTCCCGTGACCGCTATGATGTCCGCCGCCACGTGGGATCTTTGGAAAAAACAGTCGCCCTCCTGAGGGACACTTCTTATTGGCACGGGACTGCTCTGAGGTCTTTGTGAAGTCAGTCCCACCACATCCATCCTTTGCCGCTGCGTGTGTGTGTACATGTGTGCACATGGCTGGGCGTGGCTGTGTGTGTGCATGGCTGTGTGTGGCTGTGTGTGTGCATAGCTGTACATGGATGTGTGTGTGTGCATAGCTGCTCATGGATGTGTGTGCGTTGCTGTGTGTGTGTGCATTGTGCATGGCTCTGTGTGTGTGCATAGCTATATGTGAATGTGTGTGTACATAGCTGTGCATGGCTGTGTGTGTGCATACCTATGCATGGCTGTGTGTGTGCACATTGCTGTGCATGGCTCTCTGTGTGTGCATGGCTGTGTGTGTGTGCATAGCTGTATGTAGATGTTTGTGTGCATAGCTGTGCATGGATGTGTGTGTGCATAGCTGTGCATGGCTGTGTGTGTGCATAGCTGTGCATGGATGTGTGTGTGCATTGCTGTGCATGGATGTGTATACATAGTTGTGTGTGTGTGCATTGCTGTGCATGGCTGTGTGTGTGCATATTGCTGTGCATGGCTCTGTGTGTGTGCATGGCCATGTGTGTGCATGCCTATGCATGGCTCTGTGTGTGTGCATAGCTGTATGTAGATGTTTGTGTGCATAGCTGTGCATGGATGTGTGTGTGCATAGCTGTGCATGGTTGTGTGTGTGCATAGCTGAGCATGGATGTGTGTATGCATAGCTGTGCATGGCTGTGTGTATGTGTGTGTGTGTGTGCATAGCTGTGCATGGCTGTGTGTGTGCGGTGCTGTGCATGGCTCTGCGTGTGTGCATAGCTGTGCATGGCTCTGTGTGTGTGCATGGCTCTGTGTGTGTGCATGGCTGTGTGTGTGCAGTGCTGTGCATGGTTCTGTGTGTGTGCATAGCTGTGCATGGCTCTGTGTGTGTGCATGGCTGTGTGTGTGCATACCTATGCATGGCTCTGTGTGTGTGCATAGCTGTGTGTGGAGCAGCACCCACGAGAAGTCCTCAGAGAGGGCCGATGACACCAGGGGAAGGTGCAGGAAGGTGGGGATGGAGGCGGGGAGGGCGCCAGCCTGGCTGGGACTGGCTGGCTTCCTCACCAGCCCGGACCTACCCGTCTTGCGGATGTGAGCCAGCTCCTTGGTGACGGCGGGCGAGTCGCTGAGTCCACACAGGTTTTCCGAAAAGACCCGGAAGGAGTACGCGTTGCCCACGATGAGGTCGGACACGGTGCAGGTGGTCGGGTGGTAGCGCTCCAGCACGGTGAACCATTGCTGCGGGGACCGGCCCTGTCACCACAGCCCACCCACCTCCCCGTCTCTGCTCACCCTGCCTCTCCTCCCCTGGAGGCTGCAGCCTCTACCTTGGGCCTGAGGGACTTTCACTGGGAAGGAGGGGCCTCTGGGTCATTCTGGGTCATTCGGGGTGACCTCTCTGGGGTCCTCAGAGAGCATCCTCCCTCCCCTCCACTCCCTGCAGCCTTCGGGGGACCGGGAATGAGGTCTAGAGGTGAGAGGGATCTGGCCAAACGCCTCGGGAGGAGTCAGGCTAGTGCAGCGGTTCTCAACCTGTGGGTCTCGACCCCTTTGGGGTCAAATGACCCTTTCACAGGGGTCGCCTAAGACCAGGGGAAAACACCTATTTCCCATGGTCTGAGGAACCAACACACCGCTCCTCGGTGTAGCCAAGTGTAGCCGTGTCGTTTACTGTTGTCGTAGGAAGACTGTTGCCCATGCGACACCACAATTCAAGACAAAAAATTTCATTTATTTGTCATGAGACATAAATATTTCACAATACAGTGGCACCTCGAGGTATGAGTGCCCTAACATACGAGAATTTTGAGATATGAGCCCGTCGAGCGAGCGATTTTTGCTTGGAAACACGAGCAACAGTTGAGATAGGAGTCATCGCTCGCGGATCAGCAGGCTGCACGCGACCCACCAGTTTACCGCGACTCGAGCGTCTCATCGTTTCCCACGCCTCAAGGTGACGGAACTAATGAAACTCGTATCCCGAGGGACCACCGTATATAATTACCTATTGCTTTTTGTGATGAATCCCTAGACTTTCATGATGTTCCGTTTGTAACCACGAAAATACATCCTGCCTATCCGATATGTACGTGACCGTTCATCACAGTAGCAAGATGACAGCGATGAAGTCGCCACGGAAATCATTTTGTGGGTGGGGGTCACCACCCCATGAGGAGCTGTCTTAAAGGGCCGTGGCCTTAGGAAGGTTGAGAACCGCTGGGCTAGTGGGAGGCAGACCCGAACTCAGTCCCTGACTCTCAGGGGGGCCCAGGCCTCCCCCCTACCTCGGCCACTTCCTCCCTCACTCTACCCACCCACCTATCCTTCCCCACCCGGTGGGCCCAGCGCCTCCTCACCTGAGTCTTCTTGTCCGCCTTCTGCACCGTGTAGCCCAAAAGCTCAGTGTTGCCCGTGTCCTGGGGCGGCGTCCACTCGAGGGCCACGTTGCAGCCCCAGACGTCCACTAGCCGGATGCTGCTGGGCGGGTGGGGCTTCTCTGTAGGACCAGGGGCGGGAGGTGGGGGGAGAGTGAGAAGTGGGGGGCGGGGCTGGCTGGACAACCGCCACCCTCCCCAGGATCTCTCTCCTCTTGCCCACCTCTGGCCTGACCCCATGAGCCTCAGCTGCGGTGTGGGAGAGAGGTGGGTGCAGGGGGAGGGGGGTGTCTAGAGCAGCGGTTCTCAACCTGTGGGTCGCGACCTGTTTTTGGATGGTCTTAGGCTCTACAGCAGTGTGACCCACAGGTGGAGAACCACCAGCAGGGTTGCCTAAGACCCTCAGAAAACGCAGATACAGTGGTCCCTCAAGATACGAGTTTAATTCGTTCCGTCACCTCGAGGCGTGGGAAACTGAGACGCTCGAGTCGCGGTAAATGGGTGGGTCGGTCGTGTGCAGCCAGCCGATCCGCCCGATGACTCCTATCTCAACGGTTGCTCATATTTCCAAGCAAAAAATCTCTGGCTCGAGGGCTCGTATCTCAAAAATCTCGTATGTTAGGGCACTCGTATCTTGAGGTACCACTGTCTTTTATTTTATTTTTTTAAAATTTTATATATTTTATTGATTTGTTACAGAGAGGAAGGAAGAGGGAGAGAGAGAGTTAGAAACATCGATGGGAGAGAAACCTCGATTCAGCTGCCCCTAGCACATCCCCTACGGGGGATGTGCCCGCCACCCAGGTCCGTGCCCTTGACCAGAACCGAACCTGGGACCCTTCAGTCCACAAGCCGATGTATTTACATTACGATTCACCACCACAACACAAGGAACTGTGTTATATGGTCCCGGCCTTAGAAAGGTGGAGAACCGCTGGTCTAGACCCTATAGGCCGCCAGGCACACGGCCTCCCCCCCTCGCCCCGTCCCCCCGGTCCCCCATACCGATGACCAGGATGTTGATGGCCGCCCGGGCCTCCATGGTTTCGAGCCGCACGGTGAGCTCGTAGCAGCCCGAGTCCGAGCGCTGGGCCGAGCGGATAAAGAGGATGGTGTCCTGGTCGCCCGAGCGCACGTTCACTCTCTTGGTGTCCAGCGCGTGGCCGTTGTGGGTCCAGGAGGCCTGAGGCCTGGGATTCCCCTGAGAGGGAGGAGCCCTCAGGGTGTGCAGGGAGGTGCCAGCACCCTACAGCCCCCCCCCCTCGCCGCCCCCAAAATTCGGGGGGTCTCTGGAGCTGCGTGTGTGGCAGGGAGCTAGCTGTCCCCCCCCACCAGTCCTCCCAGGAGGGGCCCCAGCTGCTGCCCAGAAGACCCTCACCATCTGGATCAGCCGTTCTCAACCTGGCGGGGGGTCGCGACCCTTTTGGGGGGGGTCAAACGACCCTTTTTCTTTTATTTATTTGTTTGTTTGTTTGTTTGTTATTACACTGTTTTAATTTCATCTGGATATTTACAGCAATATACAGCACAGTAGGTGAGATTCTAGGAAAAACAGATCAGCACTGAATATCTGCATTCTGATTTCTGTTGAGAACAGATGCCTTTTAAAATGCCACTGGCTTTTACCATAGAATGTTATTTTCTGTCTTATATCTAGATGTGAAAACACCTTGTGTAACAACCCAAACGACCCTTTTTCACAGGGGTCGCCTAAGACTATCAGAAAACACAGGTATTTACATAACAGGTTCATCACAGCAGCAAAATGACAGTGATGACATGGCAACGGAAATAATTGCATGGTTGGGGGTCATCACCACATGAGGAGCTGTATTAAGGGGTTGCGGCCTTAGGAAGGTTGAGAACCGCTGGTCTGGATGTCCAGCCGGAGGCCTGGGCGAGCTGCCTCATCCACAGGTTGGACAACGTGCAGGAGGCAGGGCGGGGGGGGGCGGGGGAGGTGGCGTCTGGGGGTCCCAGGCAGATCCCCTGACATTTCCTGGGCTCTTCTGACGACCCCAAAGGGGCCCTGATCTCCACCCAAGCTGGTACCCTGATTTCCACACCACCACCACCCCACACACACACACCTGGAAGGGGATTTGCAGGTTGACCGTCTCTCCCACCTGGCGGATGTAGGTCTGACGCAGGTGGCGGGGCACACGGATCTTGGGGGGCTCTGCATCAGAGCGAGAGTCCGCTCAGCACCTCCGTGGGTTGCTGATCGGCAGGGCCTGTGGGCTGGGCAGGAGGGCTCTGGGGTGTGCGGTGGGGCCCTCTTGTGGGATGAATGAAGCTTCGCTCCTGAAATCAAGGGGACCCAACCCCCCGAAAGCCCTTGGGGAACTAAGCCAGAACGACCTGGGTGGGGGAGAAGGCAGGGCTTCCGTGGTATGGATAAAGAAGCATCCGGACCTAGGTTCCTGGACCCTGCTGGCTGGGACTCTCCTGCAGCCCCAGGATTCATGGGTCTGGAGGTCGGGGATCCTCACCCCCACCGCCTGCCTGCCTTCCAGAAAGGGAGCCCAGCCGAGGCTTCTGACCCAGCCTCTCGGTCCCCAAAGAGCCCAGGACCTTTTCCAAGAGACCCAAGTGGCTGAGGCCCGTTAGGCTCAGCAGTTAGAGCGTCGGCTGGCGGACTGAGGGGTCCCAGGTTCGATTCCAGTCAAGGGCATGTATACTGGTGGCGGGCACATCCCCAGTGGGGGGGATATGCAGGAGGCAGCTGATGGATGTCTCTCTCTCACCGATGTTTCTAGCTCTCTCTCCCTCTCCCTTCCTCTGTGAAAAATCAATAAAATATATTTAAAAAGAGAGAGGGAGAGAGGGAGAGAGAGAGATAGACCCCAGTGCCCATGCTCTGCCTCCTGGTCACAGGGGAAGGGTTAAGACAGCGGTTCTCAACCTCTGGGTCGAGACCCCTTTGGGGGTCAAACGACCCTTTCACAGGGGTCGCCTAAGACCCTCGGAAAATGCAGATATTTACATCATGATGCATCACAGTAGCAACATTTCATGGTTGGGGGTCACCACCACGTGAGGAACTGTATGCAAGGGGTCACGGCCTTAGGAGGGTTGAGAACCATTGGGTTAGGAGGTCTCCTTCCTAAAAAACTCCCGAGCGGACAATTCCTTTTTCTCCCCCCACCTCCCGCCTCCCCCTGCCAACACACACACACACACACACACACACAGAGCGTCCAGTCTCTCAGCCTCTCTGGAATCTGGCAAGGACAGGACACACCAGGGTCCTGACCATCATCTCCCCAACCAGGTGCAGCTCGGCACCACGGGCCTTCCCAGGGGAGCAGTGCAGCCCAGCCACTGCCCACCCCCACCCCCGCCCCGCCCGGGGTGTGGGAGACAGGTGGCAGCAGTTGGTGGCTCTCGGAGCAGAGGGAGGGAGGGAGGGAGGGAGGAGACGGGGAGAAGGAACACTGTGTCTCTGAGGATTAGCTGGGTGGACGCCTGGCTCTGGGCAGCTTCGGGCTGGAATGCTGGCCGCTGCAGGTGGCCAGGGAAGGGACAGCTGAGCAGCTGAGGAACCTGGACCGGCCGCCGCCTGGCCCGGCCCGGCCCGGCCCTGCCCACCGAGAGGGCTGGCCGGTCCCCTGTTGGTTCGCAGTCTCTCTCCCCTCTTCTCTCCAGGAAATCCCCTCCGTGGCTGCCAGAGGAATTCCAGGCGAGCAGCAGGGGCCCAGGCCGGCTGTCCGGGCTGTCCGGGCTGTCCTGGCTGTCCAGAACCTGCTGCCTCGCAGAGTCCCAGCTCCCTGTGGCTCCTCGGGTGCAGGTCCCGGGCCCTCCCTCCGGGTCTCTGTGTCTGTGCGCCCAGAGTCAGGGGCTTTGGAGAAAACCAGGGAGAACATGGCTGCTCCCTGGTGAGGCAGGAGAGGTGCCGTGCGGAGGCGGGTTCCGGGAGGGGCTGGGTCTCCCCAAATCCCTGACGCTGGGGCCCCCCGCTTGACAGCTGAGGATTCTAAGTTGTGGGTCCCATCTCCTGGACGTCCCGACTGAGAGACTGGACGCTGTGTGCGTGTGCGTGCGTGTGTGTGTGTGTGTGTGTTGGGGGGAGATGTGAGAGGATCCCCTGGAACCCCACAACTTGGCCCTCCTGTGGCCACGAAAAGCCCCTGTTTCCCGAGGCCTTGCTCGGACCTGTGGGTGGTCCCCTGCCCCCCGGGGAAGGCTGGGGGTGCTCGCGAGGGAGCCAGGAGGCTTCCGTCACCTGCCGGCCCGTGTCTCTCCTCGCCGCTCCCCGGGCTGTCCCCGGAGAGACCTTGGACCCGAAGGAGTGTGACTCATGGCCGTGAACGGGCTGAAACCTGACCGCCTCTGGCAGCGAACCGGGGTCGCCTGGAGCCCGGGGCACCCCACAAATAGAAAGCTTCGCAAGGGAGACAGCTGGGTCCCCGGGGCGGTGCTGCCCTCTGGGGATGGAGACCTCGTCCCGGGAGACGTTTGAGGGCCCCATCTTCCTTCCTTCCCTCCAGAGACCTGGACCCCCCCCCCCCGAGAGCCCCCTGGAACCCGCGTCCGAGGAATGAGCTGGGGTGGTGGGCTTCCCTGATTCTCGGGGGGCAGGACGGGCAGGAAAGACTAGACAGGAGGACGGCAGAAGGAGTCTAGCACTTGGATATGGAGGCCCCAGCCTTCATGCTTGGCTCAGGAAACCATCTTCCCAAAGCTGGGCCAACGGGCACTGAGATAAAAGGGTTCCTGGACCCTTTGGAGACCCATGGCCTCTGGGAGTCCGGAACTTTCTGCAGGCAAGATGGCGGCAGCACGGGCGTGATGGGAGATGCGAATGACGCCCCGTCCCCTCTGCCCGTCTCGGCCTCGGTTTCCCCCTCCAGCCCCGCGAGCAGCCGGGATGGGACGGGATGAGGTTGGGGACACGGGACGCAGGCCTCACCGATGATCTGCCGGATGTGGACGGGCTGCTCCAGCGTGGCGGGGGGGCCCGCGCCCGCCAGGCTCACGGCCACCACGCGCAGAAAGAACTTGTCTCCGGGAACCAGGTTCCGCACCGTCTGCTGGGTCACCATCATGGGCCGCGCGCTGACCGGCACCCAGGCCGAGGCTGAGGAAGGGAGGGGCGTGGGCACCCTTTTCCCGCCCAGCAGCCGGGCCGCATGCGCGTGTGCGTGCCCGCGTGCCCCTGTCCGCCCGATGCCCGCCCCTCGGGTCTGCAGCGTCGTCGAGGAAGAGAACGCCTGATGGAGGAGCCCCAGGCTGGTGGCCAGAGCAGGGCGTTCTCCGGCTCGGAGGGTGGGCACCATGGTCGAGCCTCATGCATCAGAGCCGGGTGGGGATCAGAGACCCAGGGGCCGTGCGTGGAGGGGACTCTGGCCGCCATGGAGGCGGGCACAGGGATGGGTCCTGTTTCTTCTCCTCACCACCTCCTGCTCTCCCTCCACCTTCAGCTCCTCTGCTCTGCTGCCTGCTTGCCCTCCTCCTTGGGGGGTGGTCTTCCAAGAGGCAGCCCCTCCCTGGCCCCCTCCGGTGTGCTGTCACTCAGGGGCTCCCTGGAGCTGGGGCACCAGCCCTTCCTGGGGACATGCCGACCCCCTGCTTCCTGCATGGAGTGGGGTCTGGGGCTTCCGGCCCCTCCCCTGTCCCCCTCCGGTGTGCTGTCACTCAGGGCCTCCCTGGACCTGGGGCACCAGCGCTTCCTGGGGACATGCCCACCCCCTGCTTCCGCCCCCCCAAAAAAAACCCTTCCCTGGTGCCTGCACAGCAGCATCACCCAGCGCTGACCTCCCTCCTTGCGAAGCTCCACCACGTAGCCCTGCAGACCCTGGTTCCCCAGCCTCTCGGGGGGCTCCCAGCTCACGGTCACCGAGCTGTCGCTCACGTCCTCGAGGGTCAGCTGCAGCGGGGCGCTGGGTGCATCTGGGGTACGAGGAGGAGAGCGAGGTGCAGGGGTGAGGCTCGGCGGTCCCCCATCCTCCTCCGCCACCCGCCCGCCCCACCATTGCTGGTTACCTTCACTTCGAAGTGCAGGTTTCGGGCCTTCGGGGACAGGTGCCTCGGGAGTGACCACTGGAGCCTGCTCCTCCCCCTCCGTGGGTCCCGGTGGTGGTGCTGCTCCCTCTCCCGAAGGCTCCTCCGGGGGCCCCTGGGAGGGGGGCTCCCCTGGACCCTGGTCGGGCGCCTGCGAGGTCTCAGGGGCCGGAGCCTCGGGGGCGGGAGCCTCAGGGGTGGCCCCTGGCGGCGGTGGCGCTGCTACGTCTCCGGAAGGCTCCGTCGGGGCCACCTGGGGCGTCTCGGGGGCCGGCTCCTCCGGACCGCAGCCGGGGGCCTGCGAGGTGGTGGTGGTGGTGGTGGTGGCAGCCGTCATGGTCGGCGTGGAGGGGTCCTGGCCTCAGGGTGCCGGGACACCTAGGACCGACCGGGCTTATATAGGCAGGGCGGCCCCACCCCCCCAAGCCAAATGGCTCCCAGCTGTGGGGTCAGGCCAGGTGGGGGCTGGGAGCGGCCAGGAATAGCTCTCCGGAGGGAGGGTCCCCGGAGAGGGCCCTGCGTCGTCCATCACCCGGCGGGCTCGGCTCCCGGCAGCCGGGCGCGGCGGCGGCGGTGCCCAGATGGGAGGGAAAAGGAGACACACACACACAGATGGGTGAGATAAGACGCTGGCAGGGGCCCGTGCCAGGGGTCAGGGCCGTGGCGGTGAGCTTCCATCTGGAGGCTGAACCCGGCTCAGGCCGCTTTGGCCTCCCCCGGGGGTCACGTGTGCCCCGGCTCCCGAGCCCGGGGCTGGGGCCCAGGCTGCCCGAAATAGCTTCCCCCGGGGAGCCGTGCCCCTGCCCTCCCTCCCGTTCCCGGGGGGTCTCTCTCTCTGGTGGTGTACACAGCCGAGGGCCCCCAGGAGGGAGGAAGTTGGGGTGCCAAGGTAGGTCTCTCGGCCACGGGACCCCAAGACTGCCTCTCTGAGATGCCAGCAGGATCTTCTTGGGGTCTCCCCTGCCTGAGCCCCCAACCCCCATCACAGCGCAGCCGACAGACCCCTTGCCCTGGGGTGGGTTCATGTCAGTCAGATGGGCGTGGGAAGGACCCTGGAGGAAGCGGCACTTGGAACCTTCTAACTAATTTTTTTTTAAATATATATTTTATTGTTTTTTTTTACAGAGAGGAAGGGAGAGGGATAGAGAGTCAGAAACATCGAGGAGAGAGAGAAACATCTATCAGCCGCCTCCTGCACACCCCCCTACTGGGGATGTGCCCGCCACCCAGGTCCCTGCCCTGGACCGGAATCGAACCTGGGACCCTTCCGTCCGCAGGCCGGCGCTATATCCACTGAGCCACACCGGTCGGTCTCGGCACTTGGAACCTTCTAGACCAGCGGTTCTCAACCTTCCTAAAGCCGTGACCCTTGCATACGGTTCCTCATGGGGTGGTGACCCCCCCAACCATGACATGTTGCTCATGTGATGCATCGTGATGTAAACAGCTGTGTTTTCCGATGGTCTTAGGCGACCCCTGTGAAAGGGTCATTCAACCCCCTCCCCAAAGGGGTCGCGACCCACAGGTTGAGAACCGCTGTTCTAGATGCTTTCCAACAGGGCCTGGCGTGGGCCTTGCTGGCAGGGGAGGAGACGAGGCAGGGACGTGTCTCCGTTCACTGGTTCGTTCGTCCATGCACATGTCCGATGGGTGGCCGTCTGACGGTGGGACTGTACCAGGCATCAGGGAGACGGGCAGGCAGGCGGGCGGGCAGGCGAAGGAATCCCCGTGAAACGTGAGGTGGGACTGAGCCCAGTGCAAACACGGCACCCCCCACCCCCCACACCCCACCGTGCTGCTCTTGGGAGACAGCCCTGCAGGAAACACCCCCCCGACCCCCCCGCAGCTGGCACCTCGGGAGAGAGCTGCCCCAGCAGCGCGTGCCTAGGCGACTGGGAGTCTGCACCCACAGAGCACAACGGTGCCTTCCCACCCACATCAAAAACAAACGCAGGCAGCGGCAGGCTCTCTGTGCCAGGGGCCTCCCCAGGTGGCGAGACCAGGGAGGAAGGCAGGATGTGAGTGCCCCCACAGACGGATGGAGCTTTAGGAGCGTTACCGGGGTCTCACTTCCTGTCCTGGGTGGTGGCTCCCTACGTTTTCACGCTACAGCAACTCTTTTTTGTAATATATTTTTTTATTTATGTTTTATAGAGAGGAAGGGAGAGAAATAGAGAGTTAGAAACATCGATGAGAGAGCAACATCCATCAGCTGCCTCTTGCGTGCCCCCTTCTGAGGATGTGCCTGCAACCAAGGTACATGCCCTTGACCGGCATCGAACCTGGGACCTTTCAGTCCATAGGCCGATGCTCTATCCACTGAGCCAAACCGGTTTCTGCTCTTTTTTTTTTTTTTTAATATATTTTTTATTGATTTTTTGCAGAGAGGAAGGGAGAGGAATAGAGTTAGAAACAGCAATGAGAGAGAGACATCAATCATCTGCCTCCTGCACGTCCCCCACTGGAGATGTGCCCGCCACCCAGGTCCCTGCCCTTGACCGGCATCAAACCTGGGACCTCTCAGTCCGCAGGCCGACGCTCTATCCACTGAGCCACACCCGTTTCAGCTGTAGCAATTCTTTACGCGAGAGAGAAATGCCGGCCGGGCGTGCGTTCGCGTGTACGGAGCGCGCCCCGCCGTGTAAGACGAAGCACGCGTGTCCCTGAGGCCGGTCTGCTCCGTCCCCAGGCGTGCGTGCGTGCGGCTGCCTCTCACCCCTGGCTGTCCTCTCTGGGGAGTGGCGTGTGGGGCCCGTGCCAGGTGACTCAGGGTCCTGCCGGGCAGGGGGTGTGGGCCCCAGAGACCGAGCCCCATCCCTCGCACTGAGTCTGCAGCTATAAGTGAACGTGACTAACTGCAGGACCTGGAGTCACCCTGCTGGGCGCGTCCCTGGTCCGAGGGAGGCTGGCCCCAGGGGGACAGGGTACAGGGGAGGGGGGCTGGCCCCAGGAGGACAGGGTGCAGGGGAGGGGGGCTGACCCCAGGGGGACAGAGTGCAGAGGGGAGGGGGGCTGCCCCAGAGGGCTCATCGCTCCAGCTTTCAAAGGCCCTGGCGTGGCCCGGCACGCCGTCCATCCGTGCAAGAGCACGCGTGCGGCTCGTATTTCTTTCCGGCGTTAGTAGGGAAGGCCTGGCCCCACCGGCCAGCGGGGAAATGTCACGTACCCCGAGGCTCCGGCCAGGTCCCCTCCCCACCTGCTTTGCCTTTGGCTGAGCGGCAGTGACCTTGAGGCCGGTTGCATCTGTCCCGCTCCAGCCGGTTCAGATTTCCACGCAGCCGATAGGTGTTTCCTTCCCCTCCAACACCTCACGCTCTGGCCACCGAGTGCCCCCATCTCAGGGGGACGCTGACCAGGAGAGCGTCAGTGTCCAGGGCCTCTCCACTGAGAATCCTCCAAGACTGTCTCGGGCCACACCCATCCCCTCCTGCCCACCCCGGGTCCCAGGCTGAGGAGCCCTGCTGGGGTGGCGGTGGGGGGGGGGGCAGGGTGTCCCAGGAGAGAGAGAGAGAGATGGGGGACAGGGTGGCGGTGGTGGTAGAGCTCTGCACCCCCAGGGCCTGTGTGGGCTCTGACACCTCTCCCCTGGCAGAGGAAGGGCTGGGATGGGGTGTATCCCTCCTTCTCCTTCCTGCTGGCTGTACAGAGACACAGGGTTCTCTTCCCCAGGAGCTGAGGCAAGAGGTCTGGGTGACAATGAGTGTCCATGGAGGCTCCCAGCCCTGCCGGCTGCAGCCAGGACAGGCCGGTTTGAAGAGGCGGCCTTTTGTGGGGACTCCCCAGGCCCCATCGGGGGGCCACACCAGCAGGCCGGCCGGCCCTTGGGCAAGCTCAGGACCCCACGCTCAGGGAGAGAGGAGCCAGACGAGAGGGGCGAGGGGAGAGGGGACCATGGGCCTCAGAGACGGACCAGCCCGTGCTAGCGAGGATGCATGGAGCTTTATTTTATTTTATTTTATTTTTTTAAATATATTTTATTGATTTTTTACAGAGAGAAAGGGAGAGGGATAGAAAGTCAGAAACATCGATGAGAGAGAGAGAGAAACATCCATCAGCCACCTCCTGCACGCCCCCCACACTGGAGATGTGCCCGCAAGCAAGGTACATGCCCCCGACCGGAATCAAACCCGGGACCCTTCAGTCCGCAGGCCAACGATGACGCTCTATCCACTGAGCCACACCAGTCTCGTCTGCATGGAGCTTTATTGACAGCGGGGAGCAGGGAGGGAGGCCTGAGGACGCTCCTGGGGGAAGGTCCGAGGCCGGGCCGTGCGAGGGGAGGCGGGGACTGGTGTGGCCACTGCTTCCTGTGTGACGTCACTGCTGCTGGTGGGGGAGCCAGCAGCAGCGTTTTCACTCCTGGGCGGGTGGCGTGTGCACTGTCCCTGCCTGACACTGTGGGGATCCAGCCCTCACTGCCCACAGGCCTCCCCCTTCCCGCCCTGCCCGCCCCACCCCTGCATGTCCAGCACGCTGAGCCGAGAGAGCTCAGAGCGGGAAGGAGACTGAGGTTCTGGTTCCGGTTCCGGTTCTGGGGGCAGCGAGACCGCCGGGTGGGTGTGGGGCCTGCCCAGCGGGCGCCGGACAGAGCGCTAGGTGGTGGCAGTGGTGGCGGCCAGGGCCTCCTTGATGGCTCCGGTGAGCGGGAAGCGCAGGTTCTGGCCACAGAAGGAGCCGCGAAAGTCATCCAGGTCCAGCGCCCACACCATGGCTCCCGCCAGCTGCCGGTTCTTCAGGTACTGCACCTGGCAGGGAGGCCGCGGGGGGAGGAGGGCAATGCTGGGTGCCTGCCCGCCGTGTGTGCAAGCGAGGAACCTCCTCTCCTAGCCCCTCCCCAGGTGCCTCAGCCTCGCCCTTCTCCTTCTCCTTCTCCTCCTCCTTCTCCTCCTCCTTCTCCTCCTCCTTCTCTTCCTCCTTCTCCTCCTCCTTCTCCTCCTCCTTCTCCTCCACCTTCTCCTCCACCTTCTCCTCCACCTTCTCCTCCTCCTTCTCCTCC
>PVJN01049606.1:0-15156 GCA_004026805.1 Lasiurus borealis
AGTCATATCACATCAGACAAGTTATTTAAACTCTGTGCCTCAACTCACCTAGTTATGAAATGTAGGTATCAATAGTGCAAACTTTATAGAGCCACAATAGGATTACATTTCTCAACATATAAAGTACTTAGAACAATAACAGACATATACCTAGTACTAAGTGTACTGGTATATCATTTACTGATAGGAAAGTACCGATAAATTTATTTCATCCTCAAGCAATACTAATGATAGTCATTAGATTGTTTGAATGTGATAAAAAAAAAAAAAAACTAGGAAGTATTTGAGCCAGCATTTGCACTCAAGCTGACTCCAGGAATTGTGATCTTTTTATAATGATTTTAACTATTTGGAGACTATGCTTCACTCTAGAGAAGGCCTAATGTTATAGCTCACAAACTGGTTATATGAGCAAGAGCTGTACAACATATCCCAGGCAGGTGTAATCATGCCAGTGTCTTTCTAGTCACATCCCATAGAGAGCTATCTTCTTTGTCTTTTTGAACGTGGATTCAGTGTCTTGTGCTAAAGTGTATATTCCTTTTGTACCATCAACCTCTTAACTCAGAGGCCCACCTCCCATGAAAGGTAAATACACATGTACAAAGATTACTATGGCATAATCCTATCTCATGGGGATATAAACCCTTTTCTGGAAATAAACAGAGAAAAGAAATCCTCAGACAACACAAATTAATTGTCATAAAAACCCAACCATAAAAGGCAGGTACTTATGTTCTCTTTATAATACCTAACAGCTTGGATGAACACACTGCACTTGATTATCTGCTTATTCATAACAGAGGATAATTTAAGTTTCAAATTAAAGAAGAGATAAAGGTTTTATTTGAATCAAGGCAGACTGACATTTGCAAGAAATTAGAGTTAGTAACAAAAAAAAGTTATACAAAAAAATCAGATTAAAGACACCGGTAAAGCATATATTTCCAGATAGTACAGAAATAATCATAGTGGTAACTGATTTATCAAGCAGTAGTGAAATTATGTTCGAGGTTAGCTGTGATCAGACAGCTTAGAAAGATTTCCATCACACTATATTGAAATAAGCTTATTTTCCAGATTCCGGTTATCTGGAAAATACCTGTACCTTTATAATGCAAGATAAATTAAGTGATAATGTACTATGTTCTGCATAGAACACAACTTTCTATGATGATCATTAAGCATATACATTTTCTTGTTAAACTGAATATTCATTCAAGTAGAGATTGAAATTTCACCAGGAGGCTATGCACAAGAAACATTGGTCACTCTTGATGGTATGCATAATAATTAGTATTATAGATAGTACACTTAATGTACAGAGTGGAGAAGTAACATACCAGAAATCTGGAGCCTGTAGATACTGTATCCTGTACAAAAAAATAACTTCTGAAATAATATTCTGTTCTTCTGCTTCCTTAGCTCATAATTTAATTCCGATTGAGAAAGGAAAAAAAAAAACTCTTAGAAGATTCAGAGTTCAAATCATATTAGCAGTCAAAAGTTGGTATGTGTCCTCGAATCTCCTGGGCCTGAAAATGTTGGCTAGAAATGCCATGAAAAACACAGTTTCTTCACAGCATTTCTGGCAGTTCAACTTCCTGCTCCTGGCTGCAAGTTCAAGTGCAGAGACGCATGAAATTGAACAATGATAATAATAAAAACTTTTCTGAAATCATTTTGAAGCTGAAAATGTGGGGTTTTAGGTCTATCTAATCTGTGGAAATGGCTCAGGTATAATTTTATAGTCAAATGGATTCATCTATTTTTTCTTTTTTCTCATTTGGTTCCTCTCACATGATCATTTTACCCCTTTATTAAGGAATTCAAACTTCAGCACCACTGAACTGATACCTGCTAATTATTTGGAGTCTGACTAGTTCATTTGTTGGCTAGCAAGACCCCTTTGTTCTGGCCTTCCTTTGTGAGCAACAGGAATTTAACTCGATGATCTCACTCTTCTCTCACGTGCGCTTGGTGATGCTATGAGAAAACTGATTAAAGTTCTGAGTGAAGTACAATAAATTTGAAAAATTGTCTCTGCATCTCATTCCTTCAAGACCTTCTCTGTCTTAATAGTGGGGAACATGATGTTAGGATCCATGCCCAAACACTCTTGGAGCCATTGTCCTGTCTTGAGAAAGGATTTCTACATTTTCATTATTAAATTTTTCATTGAATCTTAATATATCATCCCCAATATAGGAACCTGATTATTTGTCCTCTTTTTCCCTAAAGTTTTTTTTATTATTTTCATTTGTATTTTATTTTTAGGATATGAAAAGAAAATCCTCTTGGATGAATAGTTCAGATGACTTAATGAGTATATGGCACCCTAATATAAGGGGATGTGAAACATTATCTGTTACTTTTACGAACAAAGAAAAGGACGCTTTTCTGAAGCAAATTCTGCTAAGCTAACATAACCCACAGGCTCCCCAGAGACATTTTGGTGCAGAGCCTCTCAATTATTCCTGATATATGATTTAAGATGGTACAGATGGGAAGTGATGAAGAGAGCATACATTGATGCATTGAAATATCTATAATTTCGTGAAGGAGTTACCCAGAGTCCTAACATTATGTTCTGTCAATCATATATGGGCAGGCTCTATAAAAGGTCATTTTCTTAGAAGCTGCAAATACCGGAGACCCTTTAGTGTTTTGCACATGGCATTTTGTGTGGTCGTATAAATGCTCCGTTCATTTTTCTTTCCAGACATATTCATTTAGTCAGGGATTATTTTTATATAGACGGATTATGGTGATTAGAAGTTTCCAAAGGAGTTTGCATTCACAATAAATACTGATGATTTTCGCCTACTGAGAAGTTGTGTATAGCAGTTTGTTTTCCTAGCTCCAGACCATAAGTCTACCTTTAGAAACAGCGGGGTCAATCAACCACAAAAGAACTGCTTTATGCGAAACCCAGTAACTCAATTTGCCAGAAAAAAGGAGAAAGTAAAGAATTTTAAGAAATGACCACTATTGACTAGTTCATATGGTGGTTAGCATTTGCCTTTACCAGTGGGATAATTGGACCAGGGGATTGCAAATCCATAGCAATACAAGGCTTTCCTTACAAGACAGTTAATGCACCATCAATCAGCTAGTAGGAATGGTTTTTGTGTTGCAATTTAAGTATGTTTTCATTCAGCTCATTTGCACTTCAAAGCTGAAGTCAATAATTCAGGCCCAAGTAGGTGCAATTTGGGCTATTTCCTTTTTGTAGCATAGGAACACAAGCTGAGAAAATCTCTCAATTCATTTGCACAGGGCATTACTGGCCAGAGGTGCAAAGCTGAGAAGCTTCTATTTTCCTGTAGGTGAGTATTACTGCTATGAGAGCTAGGGGCTCCAGGTAAACATGGTTTGCTCTCTGTTGGTAATCAATGGTTTTATTACATAAAATATGAGGATACTCTTTGCTTTACAGCAGATCTTGGGATTTTATCTTCAGAAAAACACTTGTGAGTGAATTAATATGCCCAACCGATCATCATCATGGTTTAAGGAATGTTTGGTGAATGGAAGAAGGAAAATGTGACGGGAAAGGAAAGCTCTGAGTAAGTAGCTAGCTGTGCAACCAACTAGATTATTATCGGGAAGGGCAGGCACCAGAAAGGTGGAGTGAAGGCAATTACAACCCTTTTCGTTCAAGTAGCATTTAATAAAAACTCTCAATGACTAGTGCAGTACCGTGGGGCACCTATGGAATATTGAACTTCTGGTAATTTTTCTCTTATTTTGTTGAATCTGGATTCCGCTAGAACCTGCTTAAGTGCCTGTTTGGTGTATGGACACCTCATATCACCAATTTCTCAGGACAACCTGCAAAGTTAGCCCCACCATCAAACTCCTTTTCCACATTTCTACTACAGTCAATGCAGTCATGTACTCCTCACTGTGTTAGGGGATTTTGCAAGCCTTGCGTGTTTTTTCAAGTTGATTTTTTATTGTTTAGAGTATTACAGACATTCCTCTTTTTCCTCCCATTGACCCACTCCAGGCCGCTCCCATCCCCTCCCTGCACTATTGTATGTCCATGAGTCATACGTATATGCATATAAGCTCATTGGTTAATCTCTTCTCCCCTACCCTCATCCTTCCCTCTGAAATGTGTCAGTCTATTGCATGCTTCAATGTCAGGATCTTCTCTCTCTCTTTCTCTCTCTCTCTCTCTCTCTCTCTCTCTCTCTCTCTCTCTCTATCTCTCTCATCAGTTTATTTTCTTCATTAGATTCCACATATACTGTAAGTGAGATTATGTGATACTTGTCTTTCTCTGACTGGCTTAGAATAATACTCTCCAGGTTCCTCCATTCTGTCTCAAAAGGTAAGAGATTTTTTATAGCTGCATAGTATTTCATTATGTAAATATACCATTGTTTTTTAATCCATTTATCTACTGATGGACACTTTGGCTATTTCCAGATCTTAGCTATAGTATACAATGCTGCAAGCTTTGTTTTATGAGCTACTTATGAAGTTATCTGATAGATGATTACATTTAAAGTAATAGGCCCAACCCACCAAGCTAAGGTTTCTTTGAATTATTTTTAAACTAATACTTATTGAGTACTTCCTTTAAAAAAAAAATATATATATATATATATATAATTGATTTTTTACAGAGAGGAAGGGAAGAGATAGTGAGAAACATTGATGAGAGAAAAATATCAATCAGCTTCCTCCTGCACACCTCCTACAAAAATGTGCCCTCAACCAAGTTACATGCCCTTGACCAGCATCCAATCTGGGGCCTTTCAGTCCTCAGACTGAAGCTCTGTCCACTGAGCCAAACTGGTTTCAGCATGTACTTTCTTTATGCCTGAAAATGTACAAAACATTTTGCATATATCATATGATTTCATTTAATCACTGAAACATCCTTATGAGCTGTGCACTTACATTGTATCTATTTTACAGCTGTAAACATTGAGGCAGAGAGAGACATTCAATGACTTGCCCAAAGGTAAGTCACATGCTCAGATTTTTGTCATATAATTAGATTATTATACATCCGTATAAACTTTGGGAAAGATTTATTGAAAATGTTTCAAGATGACTGAAAGCAGGCAATAACAGACAAGGTAATTAATTGAATTTACATAAAACTGAGGAAAGGGAGTTCATTTAGGAGCAATGTGATTAGGTTTGGGGACTCTCAATATTGGTATTTAATCATGGGAGGATAAATGAGATGCCATTTCAGGCAAGGAAATAGGTTTTAAATTAACTCAGATTTCCTGATGGCGAGTCCAGAGTTTTTATATTATGCATACTACCTTTCTATGCTCATGACACAGAGTGACACACTTGTGATACATGCCATGCCTTATTTAAAGGAGACTATGAACTTCTTCAAAAGGGGTCACTCAACTTGAGGAAATGCCTACTTCGCTTTTCATATTCTTCCTATCCTGTACCTCTCCCAACTATTTGTTCATTTCTCTGTTCTTTCTCCAATGCTTGTCTTTGTTTAAATCGAGTCATTTGCTCATTGCTCCTCGAATACCACATTATCAGTATTAGACCCCATGTGTCCCCTTGCCTGGTATGCCACCTCCTGTATCCTCCCATCACTGGCAGGATCTTTTTATCATTGAATACAAAGATGGAGACTTTTATGTGATCCCCCTAACCCTACCATCACTTTGCTTCTCAATGAGCTTCCTTTCCTCATTTTCATACCAATTTCTATCTCTCTATTCCTCTCCATCTCTCTAAAATCAATAAAAGTCTATTTAAAAAGAGCAAAAATACACCAAAATTCACAATTGATTATATTTGTCTGTTCTTGCCTGTTTGCTGTCATCTTGACACATTTTCAACACATCTTTTCCAACTCTCACACCCATATGTCTGATATCTTACTGTGGGTTATTGTGGCCATTGATACACAAACATGAAGGCTTTGAGAGATGAGTTTTGGTCTGAGATAATGCCAGTGGCACAGCCAGGACCCAAAAGTCATGGATCCTGAAGCCCTTGTTTATCTCACATTATGATGACTGTTCCCCTTAGGGTGAATTCCCCCCCCCCTCACTAATTTACACAACTTTCAAAGATATTCTAGTGTTTGAAAGAATCTAGTAACATCTCCAGTGACGTCTGGAGTCTCAGCAGCTAATGTCAGGCACACTGGCCTGATATGGGTGGGCAGGCAACCATTCTTGGATCCTTCTAGTCCTCGTGGGTAGAAATATATACATTGGGACAAGGATGAGCTCCCAGGTCATCCTTCTTATTAGGGAAACCTCATTCGAGGATATTAGAACAGTAAATGTGCAGCTTTTCTGCAAAAGTAAGGTGTTTTAAGCAAAAGTTTCCATAGAGACTCCTTTGAAATGTGCATGTTTTCCTTTGTTTCAAAATTACTGTCATCATCTAATGAAGAGAAATAGGTTAAATTAATCAAAGTAAAATTTTAGTCTGAACATTAAAAAAAAAATCCTGCTAATAGTGAGATCCATTAGGCTCTATTAGAAGCCCCATTGATTGAGTCATTTGAAAGAAGACTGATGATCCCCTGAGATGGTTCTGAGACTCCCCCAGGCCAGGGGAGAAAGGAACAGATGGAACCCACAGGCCCCTTGATTTCAAATGTGGGTGATTTCTTTTTTTTTCCCTGAATTTCCTCATTTTGTCTCCTTATCAACATATCCTGCCATCATTTCACTCACATATTTGCAGCATGTTTCCAGAGCTGTTAAGAGAAATCATTTCCCAGGGAGTGGGAAACAATGTCATTTTGTCATGTTTTTAGGGGGACAGGAAGGGAAGAACAGAAATCCTAAAGATTTCATGATGAAAAAAGAAGAGAAGAGAGAGGCTGTTGGGTCACAAGGTTCAAGAAGCAACTTTACTCAGCTTCCCTATGCAGACAGTGACTGGAGACTCCAGTCAGCCTCTCTCATTATTAACTAGAAAAAAGAACAATTTGGGACCACATCCACACCCCTAAACTTACTGGCACTAATGAGCTACATGAACTTAATCATTACATTATAACTGAAAAGTAAGAGGGATTTTAATGATCACCAGGTATAGCCTCCTTCTTAATGCAGAAACTCCTTTTAATTACAGAATTCCTGTGAGATGGCCATTGGAAGGAAGCTCATTAGTTCATTGAACTCTCTCCCATGATTAGTTGTTTCATTTGCTAAGAAAGTCATCCTTTTATTGATCTAGGATATTTATTTCTTAGTATTTGCCTTTCCTTTTGCATTAATAATATATGATAACATAGTAATAATAATGATGATTTTTAGTAACAGATTTTTTCTATATACTAACACATAATATAATTTGCATATGTTTATGTTCTTTTTAATGTTTTATTGATTTCAGAGTGAAGGGAGAGGGAGAGAGAGAGAAACATCAATGATGAGAGAGAATCATTGATCAGCTGCCTCTTGCATGTACCTATTGGGGACTGAGCTCAAACCTAGGCATGTACCCTGACTGGGAATTAAACTGTGAACTCCTGGTTCATGGGTTGATGCACAACCACTGAGCCAAACTGACCAGGGCTATGTTCTTATTTATTATCACGAAAATCTTATGTTACAGGCATTGCTGTTTGCCCTTATTTTACAGAAAAAGGAACTGAGACCTATAGTGTTAGAGTGACCTTGTTGAGGGTCATACGACTAGATGGAGAATTAGGATCCGTGCCCAATTCTGCTTGATTGCAGAACTCAAGTTCTTACACGCTTTGTACCCCAGACACAAAAATGCTTCCAGCTCCTCCTTATGCACATTCAAAATCCATCATCTCCTCAGTTCTTTTTCTTCTGGGTTGCACATCTCAGCTCCCTTAAGCATTCCTTAATTAATAGGACTTTCAGTCACCACATGATCTTGGTTCATTTTATTTTAGAAATTTCTAGTTTCATTCCTAATGCATGGAATCTTAAACTGGAAATATACTAAAAATGTGCTCTGACAAGTGCCACATATAGAAGATTCTATCGTCAGCCTCCATCGCTTTTCCAAATCAATTTTCTGCATCTGCAAGAGCTATTAATAGCCAAGATGATACATGACATCAGAAGAACGTCAAAGTACAAAACTTTAAGGAGATAGGAAATGCAATTGGGTTTGAGTAGGCTGTAATTTCAGATCAGTAGGGTTCCCTTTATTTGGGAGAACTCTATTTTCTCTGTCGAAATGAATATAGAACTTAGTTTAAATGAATTCCTAGTTGATTTGAGAACATGGTGCTGCATCTTTCTTTGTCTGATGACATCTGTCTCCCATCTCAGCTGCCCACAAACAGCCACACAATGGGCGCATCATTCCCGTGGGTTCCAGAGCCCCAGTGTAAACTTCTGGCAAAGCTAATGGTGCTAAGAGGTGCTTAGGCTTTCAGATTAGTCAGGAAGAGAAGTGAGAACTAGATGTGACTGTCTTCGGGTGGCCGGGGAAAATCAGAGATCAAAGAGCAGGAGATGCACAGGCATTATTCCCACAACTATCATGGGAGTCCGACTGTTAGAAAAGTTACTGGATGCTGAAGCCCATGTTTGGAGCTCTCAGGGAAGCTCAGATACTGACATGAAAATTGTACTGAACGAGAGTAAGTCTCTGAGAAATTTCCAGGGAGATGTGCGGAAGTAAGCTAGCGTACTTTCAAGGAGTTCATATACTTTCCCAGCAAGTAGCGAGACCGGTGTCAAAAGAAGAAGATAGAACTCATTAAAGGAAGAAAATAATTATAAACTTAGTAGTTGTAGTAATAAAATATAGGTAACAGAATAATATCTCTCTAATAATATGCAAATATGTCGGGATGCTGTCACGTAATGAGCAATTAGCAGGCTGCGTCCCTGCCCCCAGCTCAGGCAGCTGAGAGGGCCACTGGGACGGAGGGGTGGACAGTTGGAGACCTTCCAGGCAGCAGCACTCAGGCCATGCAGGCCTCGGCCACCCTTGCTGAGCCAGGTGCTCGGCCCTGGGAGGGGAGGCACAGCTTAGCTGGGGCAGAGTTGGACACAAAGGAGGGTACCACCAAGACACTAGCCAGGGTTAGGTTGGTAGCACCTTAAGTGTACTTTGTTCACGAGAAGTTGGGGTGTTCTGGGCAGGGAATTGGAGGAGAATGGTGGCAGGGAGGCTGGGGAAGGAAGGGCAGTGAAGACCTGGCCAGGACTAGGCCCTGAGCTGGGTATTAACACCCTGATCAGAAGCTTCGGAAGCTTTAAGATCAAAGTGAGCCCAGGTAGGGCTGGAAGCAGGTCCCAGAGAGGAAAGGGGAAGATTTAAAAGCAAAACCAGTGAACATGGTGAGGGGCAGGGGTTAATAATAGGAAAAAAGGGAGGGAGAGGCAGGGTTCAGCCTTACAAGGGAAAGGTGAAAGTGGGAGATGGGGGGATGGATAAGAAGGAGACAGAAATGGGAAATGAAGAGAGAGAAGGGAGAAAGAAGGGAGAGGGGCTGCAGGAGATTCAAAGGGAGGGGAGGAAAGAAAGCAGGAAAGAGAAAATGCTAAAATAGGGTGAGGCCAGTAAAATAGTTAAATAAAAAGAAAAATAGAAAATGTGAGAGTAAGGGGAGTTTTAAAGGAATTAGCAAGAAAATTAAGTACAGGGTGATTTTTTAAAAAATGTAGTTGGATATCCCCTGAGGGACCCCACACTGTGAAAGGGCACAGGCTTGGGTGAGCCCCCTCTAGCCTCCCTATGCTCCCCGCATCCGCCCCTTTGCCCTGTCCATGCATGAATTTTGTGCACTGGGCCTCTAGTCAGTAATATAAGTTTTTAAGCAAGAGAAACTCTGGAGTTAGGCTCTTGTTATATCTTGTCCAGGTGACTTAATGATGTGAATGGCAAAAAGGGTGTTCACAAAAAAAAATGTCCTGGGAAAGGCACCACATTGGAATGAAAAGCAGACACTAGTAAATGTCAGGAATTCTGGGTTGTCATTCTGATCATTAAGTAGTACTATGGTTGGGACACTGTTGTGATTAGATTAAAATATATAAAGATTTTAGCAGTGGTCAGTGTGGATCAGTTGGTTGGGTGTCTTCTAATCCACTAAAGGGGCCACTGGTTGGAGCACATGCCCAGGTTGCTAGAAGTTGGGGCTTAATACCCCAGTTGGGGGCATGCAGGAGATAGTCCATGGATGTTTTGCTCTTGCATAGATGTTTCCCTTGCTCTCTCCCCCTACCTTTCTATCTCTCTTTAAAAAAGTCTATTAAGCCCAGCCTGCATGGTGTAGACCTATGAACCAGGACCAGTCGCTAAAGTAACTGGCAAAGTCTCAATTGGCTGTTTGTTGTTGTTTTTCTTTTTATGTTCTGATGTTATGTTTAGAAGTAGGTTTTTTTTTTTTACCCATTCTTTTGTGTAATCAGGGTACCCTTTATATAGAAAGATTCATGCCTTTTTTCAAATATGCAAAAGTCCCCCGAGTTATATATTTCTTATTTCTTCTCTATTTTCTCCTTCTGCATTTCGTATTTGTTGATGTTGATTGGTATCCTTGATTGTTCTCCTGTGCCTTTTATATTTTATCCCATATTTTCTGTCTCTTTGTCCTTTGTAGAAACTCTATGTTTATGTAGAGATTCTTGACTTTTATCTTACTGTGGTTTTTTTTACATCATCCTTTAAATCTCTCTCAGAATACTAAGTAGATTTTTCAAGTTTCTTCTTTTCCATGAGTTATTTCTATTTCCACTGGGATTTTTGTGTTTGTTTATTTTGCCATTTTAATGCTGCTAATATTTTTCATATACCTGGGTGATTATAAATTATTTATGCATAAATAAATAGGAAGTATTGAGTTAAATTATCCAAGTAGTGATTTGGATTTTCTCTACTGCTACATATCTCTTACTTGTTTTCCTTGCAAGATTTTTTAATAAGAAAGCTGACCTGGCCAGGTAGGCACTTAAATCACTGGGGAGTCAGGGTTTGGTAGGGGATTACCAAACTGGGAAGAAGGTAGTAGTTCTAATCCTATCTAAGCAATGCATTACATTTTTAAAAAAGAAGGAATCATTGTTTTCCTTATGATGATTATTATTTAACTTCGTTTTCTTTTGACTTGGGTCAATGTGTGATTTCTTATATTCCTGTTATACCTAGGAGTGTGGGAGAGAAAGGAGAGGAGTTAGGGACTAGATTGGTTCTTTGATGTAGAGAAAGAATTTTAGCCAGATCCTCTATTTTCTCCACCCACCAATTTTGGCTCACTTTCATGATCACATCCTCATACTTATACTTACTAAATTTATTCTCAAAGCCTGGAAGATTAGCTTTCTCTTTCACTGCCATCTCTCCCTGTGTTAATTCTGGGCTATTGATTGTTCAATTACATGGTTCTCATCCATTTTCCATCTCCCATAAATGCTTTAAAATCTAATGTTGAATAATGGTTCTTCTCCCATTCTCTTTCCTAGTAACCTTTATAGATTTAATTCTGTTTTTATTCTCTCTTTTTTTTTAATAAGTGGAGGCAAATGTAGGCACTTGATCACCATATTAAACAAGAGTCACCCTATGTACCTGAAGAACACAAAGGGCTGCATTGCATTTTTTTTTTGTATCTGCCATACCATCAACTGTATTCTTACTAAGGGCCATGCCTGATGAGTTGGAATAACTAGAACGCAGATGCATAGTGTTTCCTGTACACAAGGCACATCAATATCTTTCCAAGGTTTTTAAGTTGCTTGAAAAGAGCACCATAGTATAATGAAAGGCTGGTGAAAGTCAGGATTTGAATCAATAGCCCTTTCTCTTGCCATATCTTTTTTTTTTTTCAACTGAGACTTAGAAAAAAATTGGATGTGTCAAATACAAAATCCCATGATTAAACTAGCAGTTCTGCTTTTGAACAGACCACATTTTGAACTAAATTGAAAAGAAACTAAAAATAATAAATGCAGTGTCATAAAACTAAAACATTTTAGTTTTTGTATAGATGTTGTATCTCAAAAGATTTTGAATTCAGGTTTTATTCTTGCAGTTTTCTACATCTATAATTAATCCCCAAGTTGTTTTCCTCACTTCTTATGAGAAATACATCTGGTGCTTCTGAAAAAAAATATACTCACAAGTGCTTGTGGGTGACTTATTGGTGCTTATATCTAGTATAAGTGGGGTGTATAAAATCGTGCCTACTCCAAATGTCCAGTACAGCAGCAGCATGGTTTTTATAATTCTTTCAGACTTCCCTTCTGTCCGCCTGCTTATCTTAACTCACCCTGCTTTGGCACTCCCTGCATTCTAGCCTCTCATGATGTAGTCTGCTCCTGGTATCCGCCTTAACCTCCTCCTGCTTCTGATATTTAATTTGTCTCTTTTTCTTATTTATGATAATCTTGTTGTCTGTCTTATTCACAGTTATATGTTCAAGCATCCTTTGACTCCACATTTCTTAGCCTTTCTTTTCTTTTCTTTTCTTTTTTCTTTAGATTGGACTAAATGGTGCAGTTTAATGTAGATGAGGAAAAGAAGGAACAAAGGAGCTTTCTCTGTATGAGCTCTGTTCATCAAACCAGAAACAAACACTAGATTGCATGTAAGGAGAAAAACTGACTGTTAAGGCCAAAGTGGTTATGGTGCAAGGTGTATGGAGTGCTAGAGAAAAGAGGTACATGGATAAATGAGTTGGAAAGTCAACTGAAGGTGGCCTAGATGATTATCAGAAGTAAGGGGTAGAATTCTCAGCTGTGCTTTTGTGGGTGGTGATGCTTTATAAAATAGAAAGTACATTTGAAATTAAAATTTGAGTCTCATCCTATTTATTATCCATTGAAATCAAACATGAATCATTCATGTGTTTATCAAAGATTCAATAGACACATACTATGCAATGCATTTTAGTTAAAATTATGGGAAATTCAATAGTGACTAAGGCATTGCCCTCAATGAACCCAGGAGAGGGGAATAATTATACATGTAATGGAGTGATGGAAGAGAAGAAAGAGATGACAGTGTTCTGTACATGCAGTATAATTTATTAACATATTTTATTTTTAAAAACATATTTTATTGAGTTCAGATAGAAAGGGAGAGTGGAAGAAACATCAATGATGAAAGAGAATTATTGATTGGCTGCTTCCTGCACACCGCTACCGTGAATCAAGCCTGCAACCTGGGCATGTGCCCTGACTAGGAATTGAACCTTGATTTTTTGGTTCATGGGTCAGTGCTCAACCACTGAGCCAGGCTGGTTGGGTGCAGTACAAATTATTGAAAACTGGAAGGACACAATGTATTTATGGCTGTAGTCTTAAAAAATATTTTTTTTATTCTAACCCTTGGATCCACAAAACCAAGCCAACTCTTTCACCAACTGGGGAGCAAATGGGAAGTGAGAAATAACAAGGACAAGTTGCAAAACAGTTCTGTCATAGCCCAAGGCAATGAACAAACTAGAGTTTTCACTTATTGAAAGCATGCTTAGAGTGGCCAGTAAAGGACTTCCTGTTAAATCACTTTTGTTTGTCTATAAAATGAGAATACTTACTTAATAAAAATATTTCAAATTGTGTCATCTGGCAAGGCATTTTGCCTAATTACAAGTCTAAAACTTTCGATTGGTTTTTCACAAAAGTTGAAGATACCATTCTATTTCAATCCTCTTAGAAAACTAACATGAACCATGACTCACTCAGCTCTAGATGATTCTTTACATAACTATACCTTTTAAAGCATTTTGCTCATTGCTGTGTTTATTTGTACTCCTATAGTATATTTCATTTCCAATGAGCCATTTTGCCAAAGGTAAGGTCATTCTGTGGTTAATTTAACTCATTAGAACTCCCAAACCATTATTATTATATGAGTTAGTCAATCTACTCAACAGAGTTATTTATTTTCCCATTATCTTCACCTTTGATGTTCCAAGAACCTGGTTAATTCTTGTCTTTCTAGCTTCTGAGTGCACACAGTGAGAAAGTAATGACTTCCTGTAACTATACCATGCGACCTAAGTAGTGATGCTTGTAACCCAGACTAGGTCTAGTGGGACCAGCTTGGCCCCTGAATTGTGAGGTTGGATAAATTGTGAAGAAAGGTAAGACACTACCAACAATCTGAGCATCGCTCAACATTTAGGGGTGGCATGTATAGCCTGCAGTGAATGGGGCTGCCATCCTGTGGAAAACTTACACCATCTCTATTCTTTGGCCAAATATAGCAAAGCTAAACACTGAGTTTGTTCAGGGAAAGGTAGTATCCCAGGCCTACATAGAAGAGAATGCTGTTCCAAATATCCAGGCTATCCCACATCAGTGAAATAAGTATGCCTACAGGAAAAATAAAGAGGAGTGTTTAAATATGAAATTTCAGTCTTCTCTCATTCATTGAAATTAAACATGAATGATTTATTAATTTATCAAAGATGCAATAGACATATTATTATAATTTGTTCTGTTACTTTTATGGAAAGTTCAATGGTGAGTAAGGCAGCATCCTCAAAGAAACCAAGGATCTGGCAAGAGAGCAAGATAAATGCATATTTTTTAGAATAATGAAAGATAAGAAGAAGGGGACAATGAGTTGACCATAGAATAATCTATTTTCAGGATATCAAAACTGAGATATAGGTTTTATGATGTAGACTACAGGTGATATAAAAAACAGCAACATAGTTTGTGATAAATATATTTGTATTTACAGAGCATTCAGATGTCTTTTTATAGATAAGTCTTTGTATATTTATATATGATATTGCATAGCTTTGATAGATTTTATATATATTTAAAATATATAAATATGAGTGATGAATACAGGTGTCCTGTTTAAAAATGGACAGATTATGATGAAAAATAAATAAATGATGGGTGGATAAGGGAGAGATGGATATGAGGGAGGGAGAGAGAGAGTACAAAGGACAATTTTATTTTTATTTATTTATTTTTTTGTTAATCCTCACTCAAGGATACTTTTCCATTGATTTTTAGAGAGAGTGATAAGAATGGGGAGAGACAGAAAAAAATGTCTATTTGAGAGAGACACATCCATTGGTTGTCTCTCACATGCACCCTGACCAGGGCTGGGGATTAATCCATAACCAGTATGTACCCTTGACTGGAATTGAATCCAGGACTCTTCAGCCCTGCAGGCTGATACCCTATTCACTAAGGCAAACAGGCTAGGGCTATTTTATCTTTTAATATCAAATATCAT
>PVJN01049607.1:0-15135 GCA_004026805.1 Lasiurus borealis
GTTAGGGAGGTGGCAGAGGAGACAGGCAGGGGGGACAGCTGAGCAGGGCCCAGGGCTGGGGGTGGGGGGGAGGGAAGCTGCATGGGGCGTGGGGGCTCCAGAGCGAGTCCCAGAGATGCGTGAGACACCTCCTGGAGGAACTAGTACCGTGGAAGGCATGTTTTCTCTGTCACCTAAAAGCCAGGGAGCCATTAAACTGTTGGAGCAGAGAAAGGAGGCGGCAGATTTGTGGTTTACTGCATCCCCCTGGAGGCCATGTGAGGCAGGGGAGCGGGCAGGAGACTGGCGGGGTGGTGAGGGCTGAGTCGGGGCCCAGCAGGGAGGAGACAGAGGGAGCCATGAGGGGTGAAGCCAGCCCCTCCCAGGTCCCTCTCACGGAGCCGTGCTCTGGAGGAGGAGCCTGGAGGTGGGGCGTGGACGGCCGTGACCCGGGGCGTGTGGCGACCTGCTGACCTCCCGCTCTGCCCCGCAGTGACCAAGCTGCAGGTGAGCAAGTCCAAGCGGACGCTGACGCTGGTGGAGAACAGGCCCATCCAGCTGAACTGCTCGGTCAAGTCCCAGACCAGCCAGAACTCGCACTTCGCCGTGCTCTGGTACGTGCACAAGCCCTCGGACGCCGACGGCAAGCTCATCCTGAAGACCACGCACACCTCGGCCTTCGAGTACGGCACCTACGCCGAGGAGGAGGGCCTGCGGCCGCGGCTGCAGTTCGAGAGGCACGCGTCCGGCGGCCTGTTCAGCCTCACCGTCCAGAGGGCCGAGGTCAGCGACAGCGGCAGCTACTACTGCCACGTGGAGGAGTGGCTGCTGAGCCCCAACTTCGCTTGGTACAAGCTGGCGGAGGAGGTTTCGGGGCGCACCGAGGTCACCGTGAAGCAGCCAGGTGAGCAGAGACGGGGTGCAACCACCCGGCCTAGTGGGTTTAGTGGGGAGAGGCCTGCACGGGGTCTGGGGTCCACGCTGGCTGTGGGTGCAGGCACGCAGGCCTCTTCCTGGCGCAAGGTGGGTCACTCACTTTGCCTGCAAGGGGTCCCAGCGCCGAGGGCAAACTCAGCATCCTTGACGGTGCTATTGGGGGTGCATCCTCACCAGGAAGAGGCCGGACGGGCGGCTGTGGTTGACAGGATGTGGCAAGGCAGGATTCTGGCAGCTGCCGCTCTCTTTCGGGGTTTGCATCCGCACCCTGGATTGTGGGCTGTCCAGCTCTCATCCCTGCAATCCTGCCAGGAGGCATTTTCGGGTTCTCTCACCCGCTGCTTTTCCTCCTGTCCCAGCCCCAGAGGGGTGCTTCCTGCCTCCTCACCTGTGGGGGCAGCCTGACTGGTGGCCTTTGACCTCTGCGAATGCCTCCAGGGAGGGAGCGCTCACCACCCCCCAGACTCAGCTCCACTCGAGGGCACCCTCGTTATTGACTGTCCCGTCCCCATCATCTCCCTCTCAGGTTTCAGATGGGCCCCTAAAACAAGGGAACATCCGGTCTGCGGGTCATAGGAGGCCCTGGAAAGCATTGGGCCTGGCCCTGCCAGAGCATTAGGAGTGAGTTCGTTAAACGTTTGGCCGGTTACAGCAGGCTGGTTTTTAAGTTGATAATTGTGTGTGGCCAGTGAGCGATGTTATAAATACCCAATGGCCCTTGGCAGAAAGAAGGATTCCCACCCCTGCTTTAGAACATTCCCAGAGAGGTTTGGGTCACCCCTTTCCATTATAGTCATGCACCATCTAGCCATGTGTGAGTCGACAACAGACCACTTATTGTGACAGACCCATCTATATATAAATAGCCTAAGCCACTGGATGACTGGATGACTGGTCAGTAGCTATGACACGCACTGACCACTAGGGGGCAGCTCAATGCAGGAGCTGTGGTCAGTGCTCCCACAGAGGGAGTGCCACTTAGCTGACAGACAGGCACCTGAAGCCAGCAAGCCTCTCCTGCAGACACTCACCCAGCTGCGGTGGCGGCAGGCGCAGTGGGGCAGGCTGAGCGGGAGCAGCTTGGGACCCAGCCTGGGCTCGGCTCCTGTGGGCTGCCTGCTGCTTCGCGCACTACTTTATGCTTGGACAGTGGCTGGCGTCTGAGGAGCTGGCGGGCAAGGCCAGGCTGGGGTGGCGCAGAGGTCCCTGATTCCCACACGGTGGCTCTGGAGGGTTTTTCTCTGACGGGAGCAGCGGGCAGTCGATTCCCTCTTGCTCACAGCACCTCGGTTCTGCGTGCCCGGGTGCATCCCAGCCCATCACCCGCTCCCCTGTTTCAGACAGAGGAGCCTGCCAGCTCAGTGCTCCCGATTTCTTATTTTCCCCGATCCTCACACCACCTGCCCGGCCTCCTGACAGGCTCTCTTAGGGTGACCCGCGCCTTCCCCAGCAGTTTCTCCCCGACGTTCCCAGCCATCCAGCCCGCATCCCTGCTCCGGGAACAGCACCGGCAACCTGGGGGTTCTCTCTCTGACCCTGTGAGAGGGAAGCAGGGGGCGGGCTTGTGTGTACAGTCCCTCCCCGCTCCTCACCGACTCCCCCAGAGCAGCTTCCAGTCCCGTGGGCTCCCTTCAAGGCACACACCCCCTGCAGGCACACGCTTGCTCACCTTTCATTTGTACTGCACCTTCCTGTGTGTAGGTGCACGCATACTCACGCTGCCTGCAGTTTTGAGAACAGGAGCATCTGCGCAGGCGTGCAGTCTGGCTAGACCCCGAGCCTCGGTGTGGAGGAGGCTGTATGACGAGGTGTGTGTGTGAGCACGCTCTGATGCTCGCACAGTGACAAGGTCGCCTGAGGATGTTTTCTCAGAGCGGATCCACGTGGTTCGGTGGTGTACGCGTGGCTGTGTGTGAAGGAGCGAGTGTGCCCGTCAGTCTCCCCTTCTTGTTAAAGCAGCTCTGGAACCAGCATGTCAAACCCAAAGGCTCACACGGGCCAGATAAACCAGGTTCACGTGTACGCGGACCGCAAAAAACACAAAAGCTTCCGTTTTCTTTCTTTTTTTTCCTTTTTAAAAATATATTTTATTGATTTTTTACAGAGAGAAAGGGAGAGGGATAGAGAGCTAGAAACATGAGAGAAAGACATCGATCAGCTGCCTCTTGCATATTCCCTACTGGGGATGTGCCCAAAACGAAGGTACATGCCCTTGACCGGAATCGAATCTGGGATCTTTCAGTCCCCAGACCGATGCTCTATCCACTGAGCCAAACCGGTTTCAGCAAAGCTTCCATTTTCATAGAAATTTGGGTTCATTTTGATGCTGGATACAAAGGGCTGAAATAAATGAGTCATCGTTCACATAAAATGAAAGGACATTTTAATAAACATAATATTTTTTCTTGAACATTAACTTATCGGACACTGAATAACGACTGCACAAACTAATAAGCGTAACGCAAATAAGCCTATTTTTCTTGTTCTCCGAAAGCACAATATTTCCTGGTGCGCACACCAAACAGGTCATTCCAAGACTAATGACGTGGCCATCGGCTGCTAACATATTCGCTGCTCGTATTAGTGGAGAGAAATGGTGCGCCTGCGTGTCAGGCGGGTAAGGGAAATGAATGCAACAAGATTATAATAATCAGTCATTAGCGAATGCGGTAGTTCATTATTAATAATTCTATATAACAGGATATTGTAAAAATTAAGTTATGAAATTTTTATTGAAATGTTTCTTAGTAGTACCTTTATATTGGCTGGGCTGCAAAAACATTCATTGCAGGCCACATGTGGTCCACGAGTTTGCCATGCTTGTTCTAGAACTTCTCACGGAAGGCGGCCCTGAGCTCCCTCTCCAAGCCTCCCCCTTGCGTGCTCTACAACTGGTTATCGCTGTCTGTCCTTCCGGAAGGGCGGTAGGGTGCTGTGCGGGCCGCCGGAATCCCGTCTCCCTGCCTTTTCTTCTGCTGCCCTGTCCCCTGGCATGCCCCTGTCCTGTTCTCTGCCATCACCCCATTCCCAGCACGTCACTCAGCACCACCTCCAGGAAGCCTCCCCTGATAACCTCCCCTATCACCAGGGGCTTCTTACAGGACATACCGTAACAAGTGTGTGCTTGCAATTCCCCCCACTATTCGGTGAGCACTCTGAGGTCAGGGCTGTACCTTTGTGTCTTCGCCACTGATAAGGCCCCCTTAACTACTATTGTTTGAACAAGGAATGAATGGCCGCTTTCCTTGAACACCGAGGGCCTTTGACTGTCCTCAAAGCCTGGAGCACTTTGGCCACAGGTCTCTGTTTATCTCATTCTTCCCCAGAGAGTTAGCTCTTTTCACTGAAACAGCAGCCTAGGCACCCTGCGCCCCCTTCCCCGTCCCTGCTCCCCGACCTGTTAGAGACAGGTAGTATGAGCACGTGTGCCTGGTCACACTCAGGGAAGCTCATGGGTTGTCAATCGTCTTGTGTCACATGCTTGCTGTTTATGTACTGTGTCTCCCACGCTGGGCCTGACGCAGCTCCCTGCGTGAGCCATGTCCGTGATTCCCTCCACCTCCCTGCTCCCCGGCCGTGGTCCCCCCACGGGGACGCGCTATGCCAGCGCTCGGCTGCTGCCCTCGGAAGGAAGCCCGGGCCCACGTACCTCCGGCCGGTGCTTCCCTGACCTGTGTCCTACCTCCCGGGCCAGTCCCGGGGGGCTTTTGAGAACGGAAGTTGGAAGTGGCTGTTGGGCCCACAGAGGCTCTTACAGGTTTCTGTTCTTCCTGTCTCTCTTCTCGCTTTCTGACAGCTCCCCGATGAGAGCACACAGGCCGCCCCGCCAGTGTCCTCTTTGTCACCATCCGCCCTCTCCCTTTCCTCTTGGTGCCGAAGCTGGGAGGTTCCCTGCAGGTCCTAAACTTTTAAAAAACATGTTTTTATTGATTTCAGAGAGGAAGGAAGAGGGAAAGAGAAACATCAATGATAAGAGAGAATCATGGCCAAAACCTGTTTGGCTCAGTGGATAGAGAGTCAGCTTGCGGACTGAAAGGTCCCAGGTTCGATCCGGTCAAGGGCATGTACTTTGTTGAGGGCACATCCCCAGTGGGGGTTGTGCAGGAGGCGGCTGATCGATGTTTCTCTCTCATCAATGTTTCTAACTCTCTATCCCGCTCCCTTCCTCTCTGTAAAAAATCAATAAAATATATTTTAAAAAAGGAGAGAGAGAGAGAGAGAGAATCATGGATGGGCTGCCTTCTGCACAGCCCCTCTTGGGGATTAAGCCCGAAACCCAGGCATGTGGGCTTGAGCGGAATCAAACCCTGGACCCTTCCGTCTGCAGGCCACGCTCCAACCACTGAGACAATGGCCTGGGCCAGATCCTAAATTTATCCCGGGTTTTAACAAGGATCCGTACAGCCCTTCTCACTGCCCAGGTCGCCGGCTTTGAGTCCTGGCATCAGGTGGGGAACTCCCAGATGCTAAACTTATCCTGGGAGTTCCCCACCTGAGTCCCAGACTCAGCGCCGGCGAACGGGGCAGTGCGAAGGCTGCATGGATCCTTGTCCAAACACAGCGAGATCTCCTGCACGGGGAACATCAACACTGAACAGAGAGCTCACCGGACGCTGATGAAGACAGTGCTTTCCACTGGAGATTTTTTTGGTTTGGATGTGTGTGTGTGTGTGTGTGTGTGTGTGTGTGTGTGTGTGTGTGTATGTGTGTTTCTGCTTCTATCCCTCCCCCTTTTTTAAAATTTTCTGTTGAGAAAGAATACACTATGGAGCTTTTGGAAAATATAAAAGCACAAAGAAGAAAACAATCTTTCAACACAGTGGGGGGTAAGAGAGAGAGAGAGAGAGAGAGAGAGAGAGAGAGAGAGAGAGAGGAATGAGAGTGTGTGTTTTGGGGACACTGTTTATTTAAAATATTTTCTCTGGTTTTAATTTTTTGAACTTTTAATTACAAAAGTAATCGTGTGTGTTGTGGAACATTCTGACGGTTCTGAAGTGAAGAAGTAAAAGGTGAAGTCGCTCGGCCCGCCCCTCCCTCCGGAGGGCCTCCCAGGCCTCGGTGCGTGCACTGTGTCACGGCTTTGTGATGCCGCCCCGGGGCCTGGATGAGGTGGCGCGGGTGCCATTGGCCTGTGCATCGTCAGTGACACTTCCCCAGGGCTGACTCCTCAAACCCCTGGTCCCTCGGTGTCAGTCTCCTGCTGTCAGATCCGTCGTGTTCCCACCTTGAGCGGAAACCTTGTGTTGTTTTTTGTAGAGAGAGTAACAACTGATGCTCAGGGCCAACCCGAGACCCTAAAATAGTGGTCCTCAACCTTTCTGATGCCGCGACTCTTTAATTCAGTTCCTCATGTTGTGGCGACCCCCAACCACAAAATTATTTGATGAGACCTAAGACCGTCGGAAAACACAGATATTTACATTACAATTCATAACAGTAGCAAAGTTACAGCAGCGAACATAATTTTGTGGTTGGGGGTCGCCACAACATGGGGAACTGAATTAAAGGGCCGAGGCATTAGAAAGGTGGAGGGCAGCTGTCCTGTAAGCTGTGTTTCTTCCAAAGCTCTTTTGTGGTCCTTGCGTGGGGCCACTTTTAAAAACCTCTTGCTTAGCTCGAGGCTCAGTGGTTGAGCATCAACCTGTGAACCAGAGGGTCAAAGTATGATTCCCAGTCGGAGCACATGCCCGGGTTGTGGGCTCAATCTCCAGTAGGAGGTGTACAGGGAGCCGCCAGTCAATGGTTCTCCCTCATTGTTGATTTTCTCTCTCTCTGTCCCTCTCCCTTCCTCTCTGAAATCAATTAAAAATGTATATATAGGAACTAGTGAAATAAGCCAGTCAATGAAGGAGAAGCATCACATGATCTCACTCATTTGTGGTTAATAAAGAACATTATAAACTGATGAACAAAAAGAGGCAGTAAAGCATCAAACAGACTGTCAAATTACAGCTGGAAGGTTAGGGAGAGGTGGGGTAGATAAGAGATCAACCCAAGGACTTGTATGCATGCATATAAGCATCACCAATAAACATAGACACTGGGGGGTTGGGATGGGGTTGGGATATGCCTGGGAGGGGGGGCAATGGGGAGATATGTATAAACAAATTAATTTAAAAAAATAAGAGAAAGAAAAAAATAGACTTAAAAATATATTTTTTAAAAGTAAAATAAATAAATATATATTTATGAAAATATATAACATAAAAACTATATATATTTTAAAAGTAAAATAAAATTCTCTTGCCCAGGGAGGGGTCTCCCCGTGCCCTCCCTGCCCTTTCCCAGCCCCCTGCCCTCAGCCGTATGCCGCGTGGTCCGCTGTCACTGGCACGTGCAGTCATCTGGGCGCGTCCTCTGGACAAGAGGGTGTGCCTGTCCTCTTCTCGGCCTCTGAGCTGATGAGGGTTATAAACGGGGAGCGCTGTCACGGTCACCTCGGACTCTAAAACTCGGACACGCAGGCGCATGATTGAGGCCACGCCTGAGACGTGCTCCCTCGAGCGGAGGGTGCGGTCTTCCGTGTTGGGAGGGCGCCATCAGCTGGGCCGGGAGGGGGTGCCTACAGGCAGCCGGCTGCCCTCTGACCTCTGTCCCCCTCCCTCTGCAGACAGCCGCCTGAAGCTGAGCCAGGTGCAGGGCAACCTGTCGGTGCTGGAGACGCGGCAGGTGCAGCTGGACTGCGTGGTGCTGAACCGCACCAGCCCGGCCTCGCAGCTGGCGGTGGAGTGGTTCGTGTGGAAACCCAACCACCCGGAGCGGGAGGCCGTGGCCCGCCTCAGCCGCGACGCCACCTTCCACTACGGCGAGCAGGCGGCCAGGAACAACCTGCAGGGGCGCCTGCACCTGGAGAGCCCGGCCCCGGGCGTGTTCCGCCTCTTCCTGCGCGACGCCGCCGTGCAGGACAGCGGCACCTACAGCTGCCACGTGGAGGAGTGGCTGCCGCGCCCCGGCGGCCTGTGGTACAAGCGGGCCGAGGACACTGCCGGCCAGACCGCCGTCACGGTCTCGCGACCAGGTGAAGGCTCCGTCCCCGGCCACCCCATCCCTCCCACTTCCCGGTGCTTGTGAATCACAGGCGCTGCGGAACGCTCGTCTGTCAGCTAACCCCTGTCTGCAGCCACGTGTGTGCGCGTTCCCCACCTGCATTGGCGCTCGGTCCGGCCTCCATTCTTCCCCCTCGTGCAGGACACGTGTGGCTTCGGCCGCCTTCATCAACCTGCCCTGGAGGACGCTGCCTCGGGGCCGTCAGCACAACGTCGGGGCAGGCGGGCGGGGATGGACTTCCTTGTGGCCCCCACTTATGAAGGAAAGGAAGGAGTGTTAACCTCCGAAGGGGCATGGTGGTCTGTGCTGGGAGTCGGCGGGGAACCAGATGGGGAGAGAGGCGTGGGAAGGGGCGGGGAGTGAGGGAGGGTGGAAATTAATTTCACGGGAAAACCTGGTACTGTGGACCAGGCGCTTCGAGGGCCCTGAAGGAGGTCTGAGCAGTCAGACAAAAGAGACAGAGGGAGGTTGGATGGGGGAGAGCACTCGGGGCCCGACCTCCTGCCACAGCGGGCCCCTGGCCACTCCCCTGACACAGTGGCCGTCGCCAGGGGTGTGAGGACCCCATGTTAGACTCTGGAGGTGAAAGCACCCATTTCTCTCCATGGCTTTAGGGTCACGTGTTAACCGTGCTCTCTAGAGGCATCAGCCAGTGACCGCATCAGCCTGTGGATGGGACGGATTTCAGATTCCCCTGTTCTGCTGCTTTCTGTCCCCAACCCCGCCCCGCCCTGCCTCAGGAAGGCCTGGGATGGCACGCTGTTCCCTGTCTTAGTTCCGAAGCCCCCCTGTGCCAGCCTCGCACATTGAGATTCCAGATGGGCCGAGGGGGGTGCCCAGGGGCTTGGTGGAGCCCCACGAAAGCACTGGGAACCCCAGCCTGGTGTTCGCCTGCGAGCGACATTGAGCCAATTCATTGAAAGCCCAGGACGGTCCTTGGGAAATGCTCCGACTTGGTCTCCATCCAAGGAGACTCCGGCGCGCGCTCTGCTTTGGTTGGTGCTGCGTTGGCATCTTTCATTCGCGTCTCATAAACGGCCTTTTAGGAGCCGGGGAGAGAGCGGTTTGTGCAGAACCTGCCCCTTTGAGCCGTTAAAAACAGCCGCACAGTGAGCCGATCCGGCTGTCTGACTGGCGGTGTCTGTGAGCCGTGACTCACCTGGGGGGGTGCGCCCCCCGAGGCTGCGGTGTCTCCGTCGGGGAGATGCTGCCTGTGTCATCCTCCGAGGGTGGGGGTCCCGGCTCAGTGTGAGTCCCCCTTCCGGGCTGCTGTCTGCCATTTGGCTTCTGTCCCTGGAGAATGCTCTCCTCCTCGGGGTCACGGTAGCGCAGGCAGCAACCTGCACGCGCACGGTGCAGGGGCAACGGCTGCCGAGGGCCAGTTCGTCTCCCGGGGGCACCAGGACAGACGAGCCCGACCCTGCTGGCTTAAAACCACGGAAATGGCTGCTCTCTCGGTTCTGGAGGCTGGAAGTCCGAGGTCAGGGTGTCCTTGGGGCCATGCTCCCCGATGTTTCTTGGGGGACTCCATCCTGGCCTCTCTGTCCAGCTCCTCGGGCCCCAGGTGTCCCTGGCCTGAGCTGTGTCACTCCAGCCCCTGCCTCTGTCCTCCCTTTCTTCTCTGTGTGTCTTCTTTTTAAAAACACGTTTTTATTGATTTTAAAGAGAGAGGAAGGGAAAGGGAGAGAGAGGGAAGCATTGATATGAGAAACGTTGATTGGCTGTCTCCTGCACGCCCCCTCCTGGGGGTTGAGCCCATAGCCTGGATGAGTGCCCTGTCTGGGACCCAGTGAACTTCTGTGCGACACTTGCCAGCGCCTCTCCCCTTCTTATCAGGACGCCAGTCATAGGATTTAGGGCTCATCATGGCTTAAGTACATCGGCCCAGACGCTGTTTCCCATGGAACCCCATGCTGAGGTTCAGGGGATGTGCATTGGTGAGGGTGGGCGGAGGACTCACTGTCCAACCGCTGCGTTCACAGTGACTATAACTGCCCCCCATTCCCACGCGCAGCCACAGTGCCCGGTGTGTGAACTCTCCACGGGCACCCAGGCAAACACACCAGACACGCACGTCAGAATAAAGTGTCATCTTCTGCTCCCCGTGCCACGGAGGGACCCCGGCGTGCTGCTCGAGCGCTTGCCCTTGACCCTCCTGTCCCACCTCTGCCCACAGTGCCGCTCCGTGCTACTGTCTGGATCAGCGGTTCTCAACCTGTGGGTTGCGACCCCTTTGGGGGTCGAACAACACTTTCACAGGGGTCTCCTAAGACCATCGGAAAACACAGATACGATTCATAACAGCTGCAAAATGACAGTTATGAAGTAGCAACATAAGGCGGGGTTCTCCAGCCTTGCCAAATAATTTTATGGTTGGGGGTCACCACAACATGAGGAACTGTATTAAAGGGTCGCAGCATTAAAAAGGTTGAGAACCACTGGTCTGGATGTACTGCGATGTGTTTAGTGGTGGACGCTGAGGTGGTCTCGAGCAAAGAAATTAACACAGGCTCTTCTCCCTCCTGTGTCCCCCCCACACCCCAGAGGCCGCCCTGCAGGTGGACACGGTGGTCCCCAATGCCACGGTGACCGAGAAGGCAGCTTTCCAGCTCGACTGTAGCATCGTGTCGCGCTCCAGCCAGGACTCCCGCTTTGCGGTGACCTGGTATTCCCTGAGGACTAAAGCCGGGAGGGACGCGGGCCCGGAGGAACGGGAGGACGAGGAGGAGGAGGAAGAAGAGGAGGACGAGGATGAGGATGAGGAAGAGGACCCGACGGAGCGGACGGCCCTGCTGAGCGTGGGCCCTGACGCTGTGTTCGGCCCCGAGGGCGGCCCCTGGGAGGGCAGGCTCCGCTTCCAGAGGCTGTCCCCGCTGCTCTACAGGCTCACGGTGCTGCAGGCCAGCCCCCGAGACACGGGCAACTACTCCTGCCGCGTGGAGGAGTGGCTGCCCAGCCCCCAGAAGGAGTGGTACCGGCTCACGGAGGAGGAGTCGGCCCCCATCAGCATCCGAGTGCTAGACACAGGTGAGTTTTCCCAATTAACCGGGGGAGGGTGTCCCAGCGGACTACAGCTGCCCGGAAGATGAAGGTCACGGCTCGGTCATGGGTTCATGAGCTCTTTCTCACATGTCCTGGGATTTAGGGTCTGCATACCAGTCCATGGAACTGGCCCTTGATTCCTTATGCCCAAAACAGGGACTGAGCCCTGGCCAGTGTGGTTCAATAGGTTGAGCATCATCTCATGTGCCGAGAGGTCTCGGGTTCTATTCTTTTGATGGGCTCAGTCTCCAGTAGGGGGCAGGCAGGAGGCAGCCCATCAATGATTCTTTCTCATCATTGATGTTTCTCTCTCCCTCTCCCTTCCTCTCTGAAATCAATATTTTTTACCGAGAGGAAATGAGAGGGATAGAGAGTTAGGAACATCGATGAGAAAGAAACATCCATCAACTGCCTCCTGCACGCCTCCTACTGGGGATGTGCCTGCAACCAAGGTACATGCCCTTGACCGGAATTGAACCGGGGACCTTTCAGTCCGCAGACCGACGCTCTATCCACTGAGCCAAACCGGTCTCGGCCTCTCTCTATATTTTTAAAGAATGTAAAGGTCGTCCCATTGTGAGTGGCGGTAGGGGAAGGACAAGTGGCTTCCGTGGGGTCGGGCGAGGTTTTCGAGAGCAAAAGCCGCCAGCCCGGGTCCTCAGCCCTCCCTGCCTTGTCTCCCTCTGGCTCTTTCAGGCTCCACCCTGCAGTCCGCCATCTGCTCCAACGACGCGCTCTTCTACTTCGTCTTCTTCTACCCGTTCCCCATCTTTGGCATCCTCATCATCTCCATCCTGCTGGTGCGCTTCAAGAGCCGCAGCTCCAGCAAGAACTCAGATGGGAAGAACGGGGTGCCCCTGCTGTGGATCAAGGAGCCGCACCTCAACTACTCCCCCACCTGCCTGGAGCCGCCCGTCCTCAGCATCCATCCGGGAGCCATAGACTGAGGGCCCCCCGGGGCACCGGCCACCGGGGGCCGAGGGCTCCCACACTGCCTCTTACTTGGTGATGGGACAGCAGACAGCACCCAGACTCCGGACAGCCCTCCCCGCAAACTGTCCGACGCGAGACGTGTTCCCGGTCCTGGTCCCGGCCAGCCCCTGCTGCCTGGGGACTGCGGCCCGGTGGGCGAGCCGTTCCCGGGTTCCCGGGCGGGTGTGACCACCCGCAGCGTTAGGTCTCTCGTTTTCGTCCTTGGTATTAGCGATCGGCGCCGGGCGCCGCGCCCACTCACAGGTAGAAATAGGTAGACGTCGCAGGGGTCTCTCTTTCTATTGGATTCTTTTTTAAAAACCCGTGGTGGATTCTTATTTTTGGATTCCGTAACGTGGACGCATTTCTCTTAGGTCCGACGGATGAGAAAAGGAGAGACGGACTTTACAGTGTGAAGGAATCCCTTCCGGGACCTCGGGTTTTGCACACTTGAAAACGCCACCCCCGCCGGTGGAGCAAAAGACGCCCAAACGTTTTTTTGTACTGTCTTCACTTGACTTGAAAATTATGGGAAGTGTGGGCCCCGTTTGTATCATATCTTTTCCCTCAGCGGAAGTTGTTTGTTTTTTGCTTCAAGGACTGTGTCTGCGAGACAAATCCTGCCTAAGCCCATCAGGAGGACGGAGATGGTGGCCGGCCAGCCTATTGGCCAGGAAGTCGGGGTTCTCCATCCTTGCCAAAAAAAACCCCGAAACCTTTGTTGGAGAACAAGTTAGAAACCCCAGACTGCTCTCGCTCGCAGCGTGGGCTGGGAAGCTTTCAGCAGCGACCGGCTCGCAGGTCGATGGGGCAGAGGCGGGAGGAAAAGGGCTAGTCATTGGCTTGATGGGCTCGCTGAGGGCAGTAGCTGAGCAGGGGGCTTCCGTGCTAAGGTGCTTTGCCAAACTCTTAAGGGAAAGTGGCCAGTGAGCCAGGGAAGGGGCCAGCGCTGAGCTGGACATAGGGCCCAAGCAGCCCCCCACGTACCCCGGCAGAGGGCTCTGGGCCTGCACAGCTCAGCCCCTTGCACAGTGGGGCCGCGGAGCTGATTTCAGAGAGCAGGCAGGAATGACTGCCTGCCTGGAGG
The DNA here is from genome assembly GCA_004026805.1 of Lasiurus borealis. Taxonomy (NCBI): domain Eukaryota; kingdom Metazoa; phylum Chordata; class Mammalia; order Chiroptera; family Vespertilionidae; genus Lasiurus; species Lasiurus borealis. Next base: position 13,064 of record PVJN01049607.1, read on the forward strand.
GTGAAGGCGGTTCTTCTCCTTCTTTTCCATTAGCTTTTCCTCACAGATCCGGATCCCTTTCCTCCTCATGATTGGTCTCTCCCTCCCTCCCCCGGGACGTCCCCTCGGCCCTCTGTAACCCTCCGCAGGAAGCAGCACATGCCCTTGTCCATGAGGGTTTCCCTTCCTTCCCTTCCTCAGATCTTGTCTGCCGTCGAGGTGACTTGGTTCGCTGTGATGGCGGGGTTTTATTTAGAGGTCCCTGTGAGTCCAAAAGGCCAGTGTCCCCTGCTGCCTCCCAGGCCAGAGGCGAGGCCCCAGGACATGGCAGCGGCTGCAGGTGCTCACCCCTCCACAAGGTGTTTCATGCCCCGACTTTCCCATGTTGTGCAGACCGAGGGGGGGGGGGGCCATCGCCCTTTCTCAGTGAGCATGCATCTCGAACCCCAAGGGAGTTCCTGGTTTGGAGAAAGCCAGCACAGATTTGGGCGCTGGGTCGAACCCGAGAGAACGCTGCGAAACCCTGTTCTGAGACCGAACAGCCTCCAGGGCGGCCGGGGGGCTCCCCAGGCCACGTGGGTGCTGATCCTGCTCTGGGTCCGGGAGGCAGGTGCCCTGGGGTGCTCAGCAGGCGCTTTGCTACATCCCCCACTGAAGGGAAGCGTTTCCTGACAGGCTCACACACACCTGCCTCTGCGCCTTGCAGGTGCACCGGTGTTCTCTCCCCCGTGAGGGCGCAGGCTCACGTGCCCATCCCCATCCCTCGTGGTGAGGGAAGAAGGCAGTCTTGTCCCATTTCCTCATCTCGGGGCTGTGGGCTTGCAGTGGGAAGTTGCTGACCTTTCACTTACAGACTGAGTCAGTGAGAGAAGACGACTTACTGGTCCTCTGTCTGCATGGAAAGGTGCCAGAGGGCTGTCCGGGACCAAGCTGTGCACCTGGGACTTGAGTTGGAATTGATTGACAGCTGCAGAAAGGTAGATGCTGCCACGTCCTTACATCGGTGAAGTCATCGTGGGAACTTGGAAAGAAAAGAAACCGAAGCCAGTATTTTAATAATTGTTTTTTTGTGTTGTTTTTTACCCCTGTGTCTTTTCTATGGGCTTGGGGATACCATCAAAGTGGGGGAGCTTTTCCAGCTTTCTATGAAAACCCCCAGGACCTTTCTTCCTTTGGCCATTTCTATGGAAATGTGGCGTCAGATGGATGGTAATGGTGCCCTCCAGTGGCTGGGAGACCTCATTGCACATTGCCGACGGGAGCTTTGAGACCCGGAGAGAGACCACCTCTGGACTTCACTCCATCTACAATGTTGCGTTAATGAACCCTACGCTGTGCGAGGCCCCTCCCAGGACACGGATATGACCACACCCTCTTTGACCAGGGTGTTTCTGTAGCAAGTTTTCATATTCCTTTCAAACAATGGTTTCTCTGCGTTAATAGTTGAAGAAGAAGAAAAGAGGTGGAGTGAGGAAACTACCCGTGCATGATGTAGAGAGCTGTTGACTTTGTTTTTTTAAAGGAAAACTATTTGTAAGATGTTGCACTAAAACGTTTTATATACACTTCAGACACCTGTAATAAATTATGTTGAAAATACGGCTGTTCGCCTTTCCTGGGATGCACTGTCCTTTCTCTGTCCTTACCTCCTCCACAAACCTGCACCCCGGGGTAACAGTCAGCTCTGCCCCACATTGTCCTGCGAGGCTCCAGGTTCATGAATCGAGGCCTTGATGATCATGTGTGGCTCCCAGCAGAAGTGGCGCCCTTGTGCACACGATCCCCAAAAACACCCCTTTCTGGAAACACTTGACTGCCATCAGCTGAAAATGGAGCATCGGAAATAGCTCTACCCTGACCGTCAAGGCTGCGCTGTGCCACACCCACCACCCCAGGAGGCCTGGGAGGCAGGTTCAGAATAGAGAGCTGCTGACCTCGCTTTCTTTTGAGGGGACGGGAGAGGAAGTGGGCAGCATGGTTAAGAGGAGACTGAAGGAGAACAGGAACATGGGACAGTCTTGTCCTTGGCCATCTTCCTCAGACTGTGAGTGTCGCCCTGACGGTGAGATGCTCAGCAAGCATCGTCCAGGCTG
>PVJN01049608.1:0-15155 GCA_004026805.1 Lasiurus borealis
TAGAATCAGGAGCACAGAAAGGGAGTGGACTGTTAATTCTTAGGGGGAAAGGGGTGAAGGGTATACAGGGAGAGACTGGACAAAAATCATACACCTATGGATGAGATCAATGGGAGGGAGCTAAGGGCAGAGGGAGGGTGGGAGCTGGGTGGAGGGGTACTATGCAGGGGAAAAAAAAGAGAAACAAATGTAATAATCTAAATAATAAAGATTTAATTAAAATAAAAAAAAAATAAATAAATAAAGCCTTGGCCAGTTTGGCTCAGTAGATAGAGTGTCAGCTTCCGGATCAAAAGGTCCCAGGTTTGATTCTGGTCAAGGGCATGTATCTTGGCTGCAGGGTCCTTCCTGGCTCAGGGGTCTAGTCCAGGCTTATGCTGGAGGCAACCAATCGATGTATTTCTCTCACATCAATGTTTCCCTCTGTCTTTTCCTCTCTCTGCCCCTCTCCCTAAAAATCAATGGAAAAAAATACTTATTAATAAAATAATATTATTTTATTAATAATTTTATTATTAATAAAATTAATAATAATAAAGTAAAAATAAAACCATGGCCAGAACAAAGAGTAGCTTTCAGAAGAGTTTGATAAATATCCTCTAATCACTCTCAACCAGGATTCCAGTCAGATTTCTGACACCACTCTAGATTTTCATAATTCCAGCTACTCACTAGGCCACCTTTCTATGTAACAATAGATCACTGACATACCCTCCTAACTGAAGTTGTGAGTGCGATGTTTTGACTAAAAACTAAATTGCTAAGCACTGTATAATACAAATCAGGCTTCTATAATTATGGGTTTAGGGATTGAAAGCATCTGAAAGAACAGCCTCTGATCTCTTCTTTCACTGATAAAGGCAAGAGGATTGAAGCTGAAATACCATCCGGAGATCTGATGTTTGAAAGAATGCTTGAATCAAGTGCATCGTGAAGAGACTATGATCCACCTGAGATCCAGTTTAAGAGTATTGGAAAGCAAAGTCATTAGTACCTAGAGAAGGCTCTTGTCCTCAGCTAAATCTCTAGAGAACTATTGTTCTCCCATCGTAATGAAGTGGAAAAAATTGCATTACCACAATTCCTTTTTCAAGGACAATACTAGCTTTGTTTGGAAACAATGCCTCCACAAGCCTTCCTAGGGAAAACACGAAGGCCTTCACAGAAACTAAGTGTATGTGGCCATGTCCTGGAGAGAACTCTTGGTCATTCCAGATGGGGGGTGAACGGAGGAATGAAGAAGGGCTATGGCAAACAAGATGGTGTATGTACAGTATGTGTTCTGTGATCCCTTATGTGGCTCCCAAAAAAAAAACTCAGTAAAGGTCTTCAAATATACATAAAGATTTGATCAGAATGCTTTTTCCCCTCAGTGGGCAAAAGAATTGGCCTATGCCTACAGCATATTCTGGAACCATCTAAAAACAGCCCACATGAGCAAAGGAGCAGAGAGAAACTCGAATCCCAGAGTCAGCAAATAGTTTCTGTCAAAGGTCATACAGTAAAATATCTTAGGCCTTATGGTCCAAACCAGTGGTCGGCAAACTCATTCATCAACAGAGCCAAATATCAGCAGTACAACGATTGAAATTCCTTTTGAGAGCCAAATTTTTTAAACTTAAACTTCTTCTAATGCCACTTCTTCAAAATAGACTGGCCCAGGCCGTGGTGTTTTGTGGAAAAGCCACACTCAAGGGGCCAAAGAGCTGCATGTAGCTCACGAGCCACAGTTTGCCGACCACGGGTCCAAACAGTCCCAACTATTCAACTCTGCCATGATAGCATAAAAGCAACTATGGACAATGTTAAAAACTGTTCCAATAAAATTCAACTTATAGACACTGAAGTTAAAATTTCACATAATTTTTCAGATATCAAAATAGTTTTCTGTTAATTTTTTGGTCAACTGTTTAAAAATGTAAAAGCCATTCTTAATATGCAGACCATATAGAAATGTACAAGTTGTCCCCCAAGCTGTAGTTTGCCATGCCCTGGCCTGGGATATCTTATACAATAAAAGCTTAATATGCAAATTGACCAAAGGGCAGAATGACTGTTGGAATGACTGGTTGCTATGACATACACTGACCACCAGGAGGCAGATGCTCTCAATGCAGGAGCTGCCTGCCAGTCACCCAGAGAGAGAGGCAACCAGTGGCAGGGGCGAAGCCAGTGAACAGGCGGTGCTAAGCCAAGGTGGGTGCCAGTTGAGGGAGGGGGGTGTCTCTGATCACCTCACCAGATACCCCACAGATGGGCGGGCAAGCAGGTAGTGCCAGGCTGGCCAAGGTAGGTGCCAGCAGGCCCCTTCCTTTCCCCCGATCATCTTGCAGGTCACCTCACAGATTAGCCCTGATTTCCAGCCAGGCCTAGGAACCCTACCTGTGCACAAATTTCATGCACCAGGCCTCTAGTAAGGTATAAGAAGGCAATTAAATTATAGGAAGACTGTCAGACCAGCCCAGGGAGTAGAAATCATGCTAGTCTCTAAAGGTAGAGTTGTACCTGTTGCCACACAAATAACTTCTGGCAAAGCTCCCGGTAGCTCTGTAATGCAGATATAATGAAGCTTCTTAGTTACCTTAGTTGACACTCCCTTCTGGTCTCCCTGCTCCCCCTCCCCCCCACTTTTCTACTCAGTCCAGATGTGTAGGACACTTTTGTGTACTATTTAAGCAATCAGGGCGAGACTTTTTTAGGAATAGGTGGGACAAGGAGAAAAGTTTCACAGGGAATAGAATGAATCATGCTCTCAGGTAACACAAGTTTAGTTTTGAGTAACTCAGGAAGCAGTTAAATCTTAGGCACAGTGTTTCAAAGACTTGAGTTGATTATATAATTGAACTAGTATCTCAGAATCCTGAGGATGAAGGCCCTTCTTTCTGATTCCTCTGAGCCACACGTTTTCCTCTCCATGAGGAGGTAAGTGAAGAATCAAGCAGTTGATGCTTCCATGGGGTTTTCAGGTGATGATGGTGTTAAAGTTTCTAAGGTAGGACGAGAAAGCCCATGTGTTCCTGAGTCACCCCAAAGAAAAGTATTCAAAAACTGGAAGAAAAAGGAGCAGATGGGGAAAACTAGGGGAATGTGGATAGACAGATGAGTACAAGAAAAGAAATAAAGATTACAGAGTTGACCATTTCACTAGTTTTAGTTTTTTTCTTTCTTCTTTCCCTTGGCATTTAGAAAGTCAATTGTATTTCTAATGTAAGATTGCCTTATGTTTTAAAATTTTGTGATGCTTGCAGATTATTGCTGTTAAATTCATTAGGCATCCCTGGAACGCAAAGCCTTTCAAAAAATACGTGAAGCACATTATCTAAATTTAACTATATATGCACTAACACATCCAAAAGATCAAACAACCTTTATACCTTTCCTTACACCAGTCACAGTTAAGGATCTAAATTGCTCGGGGATATTCCTCTCTATCTCTGAAAGCTAAAAGCTGAATGCACTCCCCTGCCTTCAGAAACATTAAGAGCACTGGCTCCCTTCCATTCTGGTCCTAAGAGCAACCCCATGATCCAGTGTCATGATATTCTTTAGTTTTTATTTAGATTTTAACACCTTAAAAATCATTTTGGGCCCAGTTGGTGTGACTCAATGGTTGAGCGCCAACCTATGAGCCAGGTCACAGTTCGATTCCCATTCAGGGCACATGCCTGAGTTTTGGGCTCAATCCCCAGTAGGGGGCATGCAGGAGGCAGCTGACCAATGATTCTCTCCCATCATCATTGATGTTTGTATCTCTCTCTCCCCATTCCTCTTCGAAATCAATATATATATAACAGACTAAGCACTCAAGACAATAGTAAAACATATATATACCACAGGCTCAATGCACGAAATTCATGCAAGAGCAGGCCTTCCTTCCAGCACCAGCTTCCCCCCAGCCCCAGCTTCATCTGGAAGGACATATGGAATGTGGTCCAGAATGATGTCCAGTCTGATTAGCATATAACCCTTTTATTATTATAAATATGATGGACAGATGGAAAATAGATTTTACTAAAAAGTTGTAAAGAAAAAAAAGAAGAGAGATTTATATTTTTACATACTTCCATAATATTCAAAAAACAGACTAAAATATTTAAATTCATCCCTGCCAACAAAAGCCTAAAAATGCCACATAAAATACCATCTTTGAGTTGGATACATGTGTGTGTGTGTGTGTGTGTGTGTGTGTGTGTGTGTGTTAGTTCACAGGAAATAAAAGGGAAATCACCAAGTACTAAAAAGAAAAATTAGCTAAATGTTCAAATAATAAGGGCCTGGTCTGATATTGGACTTCCCTGGGGAAGAGGTGTGGATCTTGATAATCAGGAGCTTAGGTTTGTTTTGTTTTTTTATCAATTTATGGATTAATAATTTTACATACAATAAAATATACTCATTTTGCATGTGCCATTCAGTGAGTTTTGACAAATTAGACACATATATAACACCTGGATATGGTAACAACTTAATGTACTAAGATTCCTTTCCTTTTTTTTCCCGTTCCCACAGTAGCACTAGTTCTTGAAGCTAGAAATGTTCACGTATACTAGATTAATCCATTTTCCCGCTTTCTCTAAACTCTCAATACCCTGTCATGTATTTCTATTTTCGGCCTATAACTTCTTGTGGATAATACGTTCTGATAGTTTATTACCTTCTATAAGGAATAGTATTTCTACATACAATCACACATCGTTTGACAATGGGACATCTTCTGAGAACTGTGTCTTTAGGCGATTTTAACCATTGTGCAAACATGACAGAGTGCACTTACACAAACCTACGTGGTGGAACCTACTATACACGCAGGCTGGGCTACAAACCTGTGCAGCATGTTACTGTACTGAAAATACTCCAGGCAACTGTCACACAATGGTATTTGTGTATCTAAACATAAATACATACCTATACATAGAAAAGGCATGGTAAAAATACAGCATAAAAGATAGAGCTGTGCACGCGCATGCATGCACGCATAGACGTTGGGGGAGCAGGAGAAGGGCTATGGATGGAGGTGCCCTCAGAGGAAGAATAGGCCGCAGAGAAAGGGAAGGAGAAGAAGCAGGGAGAAAGGGCAGGCAGAGATCAAGAGGCCCAGAGAGATAAAGCTTAATAAAAAATAATAATAAAAGGGGATGGGGGCTGATAAAAATAGAGCTGAAGAGAAACAGAAGGTAGGGGAGAGAGTTTGTGCACACGTTTGTGTGCGTGCTGGTGCACACCTGCGCAAGGGCGGGGGTGGGCGGGCTCCCGAGTCCCCTCCTTCCCGCTCCTGCCCCCTCCCTCCCGCTCGTGGCCCCCGCACCTGCGGGCTGGCGCTACAGTAGCTGGTCAACAGCTGGGCCTCCTTGTCTGTTTTAAACCGCACAGAGTTAGCAATAAATTCAACCTCTCAATGAGGTCCAGCCGCTTCTTTCAACATTGCAAACAAACTCTTTTTAAAATATATATATATATTATTCATTTTTTACAGAGAGGAAGGGAGAGGGATAGAGATATATATTTTATTGATTTTTTACAGAGAGGAAGGGAGAGGGATAGAGAGTTAGAAACATTGATGAGAGAGAGACATCGTCAGCCGCCTCCTGCACGCCCCCTACTGGGGATGTGCCCGCAACCAGGATACATGCCCTTGACCAGAATCAAACATGGGACCTTTCAGTCCACAGCCTGACGCTCTCCCCACTGAGCCAAACCGGTTTCGGCTGCAAACAAACTTTTTGCTTATCATCCACCATGATCTTAGGAAACTGACTCGCGCACCACTTAACAACAGGAGAAAGGTGTTCGGAGGAAGGTGTGGGTAGGCGATTTCTCCATCGCGCGCCCATCACAGAGGGCACTTACACAACCCAAGTGGCGGCGGGGCCTGCGTCACACCTGGGCTGCAGGTGCAGCCATCGCTCCTGAGCTGCAGCCCTGCACGCAGCGGGCTCCTGAGCTGATAATACCATGGGCAATTGCAACACAATAGTACAGTATTTGTGTTACAGAGTAATGGTAGAGTAAAAATGTAGTAAGAAACTGAAACTGTGCACCTGGATAAGGCACTTACCAGGAAATGGAGCTTACGGGGCTGGAAGGGGCTCTGGGTGAGTCGATGATGATGAGTGAGCGCGAGTGAACGTGGAGGCCTAAGTAGGGCATTGCCTCACCGTAAAGCATTGCGTTAGGACTTTACGACAGATTATAGCCTATGACGTCACTTGGCAATAGGAAGGCTTCAGGGCCATGTCAATCTCATGGAACCCTGAGGTTGCACGTTCGGTACCCTCCCAGCGGGCGGTCGTGGGCTGAAACATCATTCTGTGACACGCGATGCACTCGCCTTCAGCTGGCCCCGATCCTCTGCCGCGACTCCATCTGAGATGGGCTCGCGAGGTCCCACCACTCCTGCAGATTTCTCAAAGCCAAACAGGTCTCAGCATCACAGGTCTTATTTTTTTACCAATAGCATTTTAGTGATTCTGCATGCAGCGGGAATTTGGGGCATTGCTGCTTCATTCCTGTCCGAGATGTGCAAGATCAATTAATTGTCTTCTGATGACATGAATGCTCCCTGCTCTTATTCCCAATTATTTTCTCCTAGAGTTACACACCTAATAATGCTGAGATGGAAAGGGGATCTAGCCCAGCAAGTGTGGCTCAGTGTTTGAGTGTCAACCCAGGAGCTCTCGGTTCAGGTCAGGGCACATGCCCAAATGAGGGTTCTATCCCCAGTGTGGGGCGTGCAGGAGGCAGCCAATCAATGATTCTCTCTCATCATTGATGTCTCTCTCCCTTTCTCCCTCTCCCCCTCTCTTCCTCTTTCCCTCTCTTCCCTCCTCTCTCCCTCTCTCTCCTCTCTTCTCTTCTCCTCTCTGAAATCAATTTTAAAAAAACATTTTAGAAAGAAAGGAAATCTAGAGAGGGAAACATGAAGAGTAAGGCAAGGAGACTGGGAGTGTTTTCAGGTGGATTTGATTAATTCCCTTATAAGCTGGTCTGGGTTTTTGTTTTCGTTTTTTTCAAACCCTTACACAGATGATAAATTTGCTGTAAGATACATCACCACCAGCAGGCTAATAGAAAAAATCAGAAAAATACTATCCTATAGTTATTCTGAGCACCGATTTCCTCTTGTGAGTTTTCTGACTTGTTTTATGTCTTTAACTTACAGCATATTTTAAAATATTTAATATAAATGGACTCTGCAAAGTTCTCATTGAAGGTACCAGCTACTGCCTTGTGCTTGCCTCTATCCAGCAGTTCCTATGACCTGGGTGACTTAATTTGCCTCGGATATTCCCGGCTTATGTTTCTTATCCAATGTAAGTATTAATGGTGCCTCCTTACACGCTAAATGTGCCCTGGTTTAGACCACAACCTACATGGTCATTCTCCTTATGAGCATGCAGTTATGCCTCTTCCAGATCAAATGTGGAAGGAGATAAATACAAATAAGTAAATAAAACATAAAAGAGCCCTGACAGGTTTGGCTCAGTGGATGGAGCATCAGCCTGTGGACCAAAGGGTTACTTTGATTAAAGTCGTCACTGGATTAAACACTGTGTATTCAGTTACATCTCAGCGCAATCTTAAGAGGTAGGCAGTGCTTATTATTAACTTCGAGATGAGGAAAATAATGTCCGCAGAGTATGAAGTGGCCGCACGGCCATACAGCTGATGAATGGCTAGGTAATAAAGCCATTGCTCTTCCTCCTGTGCCAACATTCACCTCTGTGAGCTGTAGAAAGTCTGTCACCGCTCCCTACCAAAAAGCAAAGGCACTGGGCCTTCGTTGGAATGCAAATTGGGGTGGCAATCTGTGGGAGATCATCTGCAAAGATGACCGATACAATGTCTGTGGTCCCCTGCCACACCGCCCACCCAGCAGTGGAGTTTAATGCCCTTCCCTTAAATCTGGGTGGTCCTGTGACTGGCTTTGACTACCACAGTACAGTGGTACCTCGAGATACAAGTTTAATTCGTTCCGTAACCTTGAGGCGTGGGAAACTATGAGACACTCGAGTCGAGGTAAACTGGTGGGTCATGTGCAGCCGGCCAATCCGAGAGATTACTCCTATCTCAAATGTTGTTCATATTTCAAAGCAAAAATCCCTCGCTCGACGGCTCGTATCTCAAAAAATTCGTATGTTAGGGCACTCGTATCTCGAGGTACCGCTGTATAGCAAAAACAAGCCCAGGCCAGTTCCAGGACTAGATTCTTCAGAAGCCTGGCAGCTCCTCTTTGGCTTTCTTGCTACCGAGTCACCACGAGAAGAACTTCAGGCTGTGCCGATGGAAAACATGGCCACGTGAAAACAAAGGCCAGGTGGGGAGGGTTGGAAGCAATCCTGCTGACAGGCAGCACCAAGCTCCCAACACATGAGAGAGGCCATCTTGGCCTGCCTGGCGCTCCCGGGTGAATGTGGCTGCACCGGGAAGCTCAGCCAACAGGCAGAGCAGATTAGCCTTGCCTGCTGAGTCCTAGAGGGATTTCCTGACCCACAGAACGGTAAGCAATAGGCGGACATTGTTTTAAGGCACTGAGCTCCAGAAAGGTTTGTGATGCAACAGTAGATAACTGGCAAACCGCATCTTTCCCCGCCTGCTTAACTCGCCTCGTTATCTCTCTCACTCAGCCGTCCTTCAGATTTCATCTCTCTGATGTCTCAGTAGGAAAGGTGGCCTGGGGCCAAAATGGTCCAGCAGGCTGGTCTCCTCCGCCTGCTGACGTTTTCCAAGCTAGACTTGTCCCACTCCGCTGGGCTTGGCCTCAGATACAATTCTAGGACGTCCCCCATTCGTGCTTTTTTTTTTTGTCACACCCCTGCCTTGTCATTCCCAGGCCACTATCCTATCCAGTTCGGATCTTCCTTCCCCTGACATTGCAATATGCTTATGGCTGTTTTTGAGCATAAGAGAAATCTGTAAATGTGTCTTTATGTATCTGTGCCCAAGTACTTGTTTTCATTTACATCCCCTAGGTCTCAACAGAGTCAATATGACATTTAATTCTATCTACGGTTGGATCATACACCACACATAGATGTCTAATCTCTTTATGCAACTTTCCCAGAGCCAGCTAATAATGGGCCAATTTCTGACAAGAAGCTCCTTTTTAATTTTCTATAAAAGATTCTTTAATCCAGTTGGATTCATTTAGTAATCACAATATGAATATGCTACATTGGCCTGAAGAGCCTATTCAGTGTTTTTCAAGAGATCCAAACTGTTTCCAATGGCAACCAGAGAATTAGCTTGACATCTCAGACTGTAAGAACCTTAGAGCCCATCCATATATGATGAGCCCAGCAGAGGACTAGGAGGTTTATGACATTTTAATCATTGATAATTTGGGTTGTGCTGATGAGAAGAATTTTTAATACAAGGAATCTGGAGAGGCTTCCACGGAGAGTTGCCAAGGTAATTAAAACAGCCTTGTAAATTGGCTTGAAGAACACACCAGGCCGTCAAAATCACCATCAGGCTATCTGACCCCCCGCCTCTGGCCATCCCCACCTGTTCATCAGATGTTCTCAGCCTTAATTGAAATTGACAACACAATGAGGACAAATACGTGCCACATCTCGTGCGGCACATACTACTTCATGAACCCCTCAAGAATGTGCCACCAAATAACGAGGTGGATCGACTTTCTAAAAGTGTCGGAGGTGCCTCACATTAAAAATGCAGGGAGAATAATGCACAAAATTAACACAAAGCAATAGCCAAGCTTAGTTATTTAAAAGTGTATAGGGGAGGAGGGGAAGGACTAGAAATTAAACCCCCAAAATGCTAAATGAGGAAACCTAGGCTATCTGGATAGAAATACAGTGGTACCTTGAGATACGAGTTTAATTCCTTCCGTAACCTTGAGGTGTGGGAAACTATGAGACGCTTGAGTCTCATGGTAAAGTGGTGGGTCGTGTGCAGCTAGCCGATCCACGCGATTACTTGTATCTCAAATGTTGCTCGTATTTCAAAGCAAAAATCACTCGTATCTCAAAAATCTCGTATATTAGGGCACTCGTATCTCGAGGTACCACTGTATAGCTTTGAGTATCCAGCATTGGGAAAAGGTGGGAAGAAGAGGAGAAAAAAAGCAGACTCCATGAGCTGGAGTGAGGGGATGGGAGGAAAAGAAGGCAGAGGCAGAGTACCAACATATCCTGGGTTCCATTCTCCATAAAGTGCACCGATCCAGGAGTTGTAAGGAGGAAATTAAGTCACCTGCACCACAATGTGTGTGTGTGTGTGTGTGTGTGTGTGTGTGTGTGTGTGTGTGTCTCCACCAATTATCTACAGCTTAAAGTAGAGAGACCTTTCAGAGAATCCAATATGAGGTCCAAATTGAAAGCTCCCAGATATCTGACTTGTGCCAAGTTTTCAATATTCCAGCGAATGAGGAAGAATGGTCTTCAAGAGTTTCCTAAATATTTTTCCAGCTCACACACCTTGAGGTTCTTGATGCAGTTCTGTGATTAGTAAAGTGCAAGAATAGAATTCAAATGCACAAAGTCTCAGTTTCCTGAACAATGCCTGCCATGTCCTCAGGTGCTCAAACACGAGGACATGAACTGAGCAGATCAGGAGGCGAAAGCAGAAGGGCATGTGGGGAAATCAAAACCCATACTGGGGCCGTGATGTCCATGTTTTGGTACTTGAAGCCTTTCTATCATCTGCAGATTCGAACTTCCCAGAGCTTCCCTCCTCAAACCTGAGTCCCTTGAAAGCAGAGTCCTCTCCTTTGTCAAACACCACGCTTTGCATATGCTTCCAAAGAGGAAAGGAAGAGCCTAGTTCTTTCTCCCAGCTTCCCCATTCCGTTATAAAATGAAGCGTATATTTTATGGACTCCTTCAGATACCGTATAATAACGCAAGGCCCGTGGGTATAAAATCATTTCAATACATTAACACATTTTCTCAAGGTGAACATTTTACTAACATTTTTAATTTCCCAAAGCATAGATGGGAAAGGATGAAGTTAGGTAATGCTAAGAAGGATTTATTCACTGTTTGTTTGTTTTTTGCCTCTTGGGCTCAAGATGACCACTATTTTATGTCAAATAAAGAAAAGTAAATGGATTTCTTAAGACAAGAGTTGGTGACTCGGAAATCATCTAGGATAATAATAATTACTTGTTTAGGACTTACTACGTAAGGTATATGCTACTATTATGCTTTTTTTTAATGAATGGGGAAATCATAGCTTGCAATAGCTAATGTTTGCTCCCAAGGTCATAAATCTACAAAGTGATGGATATAAAATTTAAATGCAGATAGTCAGATGCTGCCAATGAAGAAACAGACTTCTAAGCAGAAAATAATGACTGGTTTCTTGCTGCGATGAAAATACATTTTCTTTAAACCTTGAAATAATTCACCTGTCCATAAATACAAGTGATTGCGATGTATCTTGGGAGGATATAGCCTTAAAACATAGCTCCTAGCTCTACTTATACTAGAAAATTTTCTATTGTGCAGCCCTTGCACAACACTCTCTTAAGCAGTTAGACATGAGGACAAATGAGGTTCTGGTCCAACTCACATAATCTTAGGAACAAAGACTCAGGTTTGTTGACCACCTCTGAGGCTATACCTCTTGAAATTTTATCTGATCTATTAGGTGACGGTTCATATAAGTGCTGACTGACACTTGCAGAAGTGACCACAAGATCCTATCACTATGCACCATTAGCCATCTCTATTAATTATGAAATAAAGACATACAAAGAGTTAATATACAGCCCTCGTTGGTTTGGCTCAGTGGATAGAGCGTCGGCCTGCGGAATGAAGGGTTCTGGGTTCGATTCCAGTCAAGGGCACATGCCTGGGTTGCAGGCCCAATCCCATGCCAATTGATGATTCTCTCTCATCATTGATGTCTCTATCTCTCTCTCCTTCTCCCTTCATCTCTGAAATCAATTTAAAAACATATTTTTTAAAAGAGTTTACATACGAACTAAACTCTCAAACTCATGTTAGTCCTCAACTTCATCCTTGTTTACTAAAATTCCTAAATTATAAAATCTATTGCTTTTGGTTTCCCCTGCCTTCCTCTCCACCAAGCTGGAGAGGTACAAGCAAACACAACACTTCTGGTTTCTCTCCAACATGCAGAGAGCTTGGAAGTGAAGCCAACCACCTTTACAACGCGAGAAAGCTGAGCAATCTGAAAAGCAGCTGCTTTTCCTGGGCCCATCAGAGAGCTGTGGTTGCAGGGAAAAGTGCCGCTCCAAAATCTGGAGAGGCAGGCAAAGCTAGAAAGTCATAGACAAGATCTGCTTCCCTGGAGTAGAAGCTGCTGGCACTATAAACTAGTAGGAACACTAGCCATCCTATCTAATAAAGAGGGAATATGCTAATTGACCATCACTCCATCACAAAGATGGCTGCACCCACAGCTGAGGCCAAGTTCCCTTAAGGAGCCTTAACAAGCCATCAGCAGAGACCTGAGGCTATGCCCACCCTCTCCCCCATGAGGCTTGACAGGGGACCTCAGGCCTCATCCCCTGCCTCAGAGCCAGGCCAGGAGATCTGAGGCCATGCCCTCTGCCAGGTGGGTCTTGACAGGGGACCTCAAGATGTGCTTCCTGTCCTGGTGCTGGGCTAGGGGACCTCAGGCTGCTCCTCCCACCCCAGTTCCAGGCCAGGGAACCTCAGGTTAAGTCCTCCACCAGGTGGGGCTTGACAGGGGACTTCAGGCCGTGTCCCCCAACCCAGGCACCAGGCCAGAAGATCTCAGGCTGCAACCCCTGCCTGGCAGGGCTTAACGGGGGACCTGAGGCTGCACACCTCCCCTGCCAGTGGAGCTTGACAGGAGACCTGAGGCTGCACCCCCCTGCCTGGCGGGGCTTGACGGGGAACCTCAAGGCATGCCCCCCACCCCATCTGGGGGACCTCAGGCCATGACCTCCATCCTGCTGCCAGGTCAAGCGACCTGAGGCTACACCCCCTGCCTGGTGGGGCTTGACAATGGTGGGACTGTCCGGGTCTGGATCTAGCCCAAAGGGGAGGAAGGCCAGGTCTGGTCTAAATTCAATTTTGAGGTGCATGTGGGTGGGCAAGGACTTGACACTGGGTCCTGTGGTGTGCCCCAGACTCTGACAGAAGGAAAGTTTTCATATACATTTTACTAATTTTTTTTTAATCTCTGACACTTCTATTATAGAGAAAGGACAAATAGGAATATTAAATTATTTCCTCTAATTAATCCCCTTTTAATGTGCACGAATTTCGTGCACTGGGCCACTAGTCTATATATATATATATAAGGCTAAGTGACTGACCATACATACATCCAACCATCTGACCGACTGGTATATATGGTGTGCACTGGTAATTTAAAAATAAACATTGACTTGCACATGTGCAATACATACAAAGTTCTTGCTGGTGCCAATCACTCGTGTGTTTTAATTTTATAATATATATACTCTTTGACATGTAGTTCTTTGCATAATGTAATTACCGCAGGAATCTTTCTTCTAATTAATGTGCACAAATCCATGCACTGAGCCACTAGTATTCACATAAATCTTCACAAAAGCCCACTTACTTCATTTCCTCCATTATGCAGCACAACATGACTAGCTTTCAATAAAAACTTGCACTGCATGCCAAGGTAAGAGAAAACACACTCCAAAAGCACAAAGGGAGCATTAGAACCAGATTCACATATGACACAGCTGTTGGAAAATCAGGCAGGTAATTTAAAGTATCTATTATTAATATGTTAGAGACACTATAGGGAAAAGAAGACAACATGCAAGAACAGGTAATATATGCAAAGAGATGAAAACTCAGCAGCAGCAACTAATAAAAAGAAAGGAGAGATCCAAAGCACCATAACAGAGATGAGGCCCGCCTTTGATAGGCTCATCAATAGACTTGACATGGCAGAGGGGAAGAGTCAGTGTGCTTGAAGATAGGCCAACAAACTCCCACACTAAAATGAAAAGAAAAAGAAAAACACCCAAGAGCTGAGAGGCAGTTTCCACCTCAAAAAGCCAAACATGCACCCAGCTGGCATGGCTCAGAGGTTGAGCATTGACCTATGAATCACCAGGAGATCACCGTTCTATTCCCAGTTAGGGCACATTCCCGGGTTGCTGGCTCAATTCCCAGTGTGGAGCTTACAGGAGGCAGCTGATCAATGATTCTCTCTTATCCTATCTAATAAAAGAGTAATATGCAAATTGACCATGCCAGCCATGCCCACCAGCCAATCAGAGTGAGTATACAAATTAACCCAACCAAGATGGCTACACCACAGAGAACAGAAGGGAGGCCTGGGTTGCCCCTGGCAATGGAGGAAGACAAGCTTTCCGCACACCCTGGTTGGCCCAAGCCTCCACTTAAGGCAACAAAGTTTCAATTGTAGAAGATAAATAGATCTCAGATACCAGGGCGCCTCCATTTGGGTCGCCTGGAGGCGTGGCCAGCCTGAAAACCACCACAGGCCCCTTGCCCAGGCCACCCCACATCCCAAGGGAACATCCATCCTGATCTGGAACACCCTTCAGGGCAAACCAGCTGGCCCCCACTCATGCACCAGTCCTCTATCATATCTAATAAAAGAGTAATATGCAGATTGACCATCACTCCAACACACAAGATGACTGCCCCCATGTGGTCAAAAGATCCTGCCCCCATGTAGACACAAGATGGCTATCACAAGATGGCCAGCAGGGGAGGGCAGTTGGGGGTGACCAGGCTGGCAGAGAAGGGAAGTTGAGGGTGATCGGGCCTGCAAGGAAGGGCAGTTGGGGGGCACCCTGGCCTGCAGGGGAGAGCAGTTGGGGGAGGGGGAGAACCAGGCCTGCAGGGGAGGGCAGTTAGGGGTGACCAGGCTGGCAGGGAAGCAGTTAGGCATCAATGAGGTTGGCAGGCAGATGCAGTTAGGGGCAATCAGGAAGGCAGGCAGGTGAGCAGTTGGGAGCCAGCAGTATTGGATTGTGAGAGGGATCTCCAACTGCCCATTTAGGCCTGATCCCACCAGGCAATCAGACATCCCTTGAGGAGTCCCACATTGGAGGTGGTGCAGGCTGGGCTGCAGGACACACACACACACACACACCCGCCAGTGCACGAATTTCATGCACCGGGCCTCTAGTCAAATATAAATTGTTTAGTCATCCTAAAGCACCCCACAGAATTCTTCAACCT
>PVJN01049609.1:0-15155 GCA_004026805.1 Lasiurus borealis
AGCCGCAGTTTGCCGACCACTGCCTTTGAAATTAATCCCTTCACCTTTTCCACCCAGTCCTCTAATGCTCATCCCCTCTGACAGCTGCCCGTCTGTTCTCTGTATCTATGAGTCTGTTTCTATTTTGTTTGTTAGTTAACTTTGTTCATTAGATTCCACATATAGGTGCAATCATATGGTACTTGTCTTTCTCTGACTGGCTTATTTCATCAAATACCGTGGCTGCCAGACCAGGAGGAGGTGCCTATGAATAGCCTAGCAGATTGGTCCCCGGTGTCTCATGCCTCCTGGCACACCTGCCTGCTTGGAGCTTCCCTGAGGTGGGGGAGCACTTGCAGAGCCTCACCAGATCCTGTCAGTTGGTGAGGGACAGGGATCATGCCAAGGCTGGTGCTCCTGGCAGGAGCTCACGGTGAGGGGTGCTGGGCAGGGGGCTGCTGTGATGGCAGAGCTCCTGCCTAGCCTGCTGCTCCTGACAGGGGCTGCCCAGCCATGATGGTGGTGGTAGTGGTGGCAGAGGGGCGGGGTTCTGGGTGGGGTCCTCATGGCTCCAGAAACAGATGGCCATGCTGTATACAGGTGCTGCTCACATTTGCACAGCAGCCCTCTGGCCACACCTTCTCCATAAGCCCCACCATCACCTCCACATCCTGCTTCCCCTCCCCCTAAAGCTGTCACATGCCCCATCCCAAGTGCAGACGGCTTTACAGGTGTGCACATGCACCACCCACACTCCCACATGCCCACAGGGTGCCCACTCTGCACACGCCCCACCAGGAGAGCTCACACGCTGCAGAGAAACACCCCAACCCGAACCTTCAGCTCCTGCTCAGTGGCGGGGGGAAGGGGGAAAAGATGAGGGTGCAGGGGGGGGGAGCAGGGAGGGGATGAGTGGCACTGTGCTGCTCATGTGAGCTCTCTCACCCCACACTGTGCCTTCACCCTGGGCAGGCGCTAGCAAACCGGCAGACAGCTGGTACCCCTCTCCCTGGACCCCCGGTGCACCCATGGCTGGCGCTGTCTCTGACCCTCACCAGCCCAACCCTTACCCTGGTCCCACAGGCAGTGTGGGTACAGCACCAGGAGTGACTCCAGACATACCAGCTGGCTTGGGAAAGGGGCCCCGTGGCCTCTGGAGCCAGCACAGCTGTGTGACCTGGCCAAGGGACCACCGCCTCTCTGAGCATTTCTCATTGGTCAAATGTGAGCAATAATTGTACCCCACACCCGGGCAATACAGGAAGGTGTTGGAGGTAAAGCACACACGGGATCTCACAGAGGCAAAGGGACCCCACTTGCCCACGGGACAAGGAGCAGAGTAGGTGCAAAAGACGTATCCTTTCTCTTCCATTCTCCCTCGGGAGCAGATCTGGGACTAAAACTCAGGACTCCTGGCCTGCTCTGAGCTGCATTTAGGAAGCGCCTACTGTATATAGGATACAACCCCTGGGATGGTCAAGTAGACGAATGCCAGCCCCCATCTGCTTCTCTCTAGCCCTCCAGCCTCCCGCTCTGTGTTCCCCACACCCCCACACATACACACACATGCACACATACATGTATGCTTCTCTCAGTACCCCCAACTCTTCAGAGACAGCCTTTCATCTGCCATTTCTCAGATGTAGAAACTGAGACTCGGGGTCAGTGACTTACCCAAAGGCACTTAAGTACACAGATCTCTGACTTCCCCTCAACTGGACTCCCCGTCCATTACCCTGCACACCTTCCTCCCTAAGGACTGGGGCCACTGCATAAAATCTCCTGACATCCGGCTGTGTCCCCCCCAAAGGCTTGTGTCCCATCCCAGGGCTGTGCCCCCCTCCAAGGTCATGTCCCAGCTAACACACTCATGCCTCCCTCCCAGCCTCTTCCTCAACCCACAGGCACCCTCGCTCTCCGCAGTCTGTCACACTCATCTCCCTGCTTCTAGCACCCCTCCTTCTTGCCATAGAAGGGGCTTTGAGCCCGAGCAAACGTCTCAGTGACTCCCACCTCCTTCAGGATCAAGCCCGATGCCACCTGGACCAGCTCCCCATGACTCCTCCCTCCCTTGGCTCACGGTGCTCCCAAGCCCGGACATGGTCCACAAGGTCCTGCCTCGAGACCAGTGTGGCCCAGTCCCTAGCCACGCGTGACGATTTAAATCTAATTAAAGTGAAATAAGATAAAAAATTCTATTTCTCACTCACACTGGCCCCATTTCAAGTGTTCAATACCCTTAGGTGTCTGTGAGCTTTGTGGGGGGTGGTGGGAGCACATGCAGAACTTTCACCCCTCAGAGAGCTCGCTGGGGTGGTGCTGCTCTAGACCTCGGTCCAGGCCCTTTCTGCCTGGATGCCATTCCCTCCGTGTCCTGAGGTCAAAACCTGCCCTCCAAAGCCCAGCCCTTGCGCCACTTCCTCCAGGAAGCTCCCCTCCCCTCTAGCCAGAAATGTTCCCCCATTCCCTCCCTCCTTCCCCCAGTTCGCCCTGCCTCTCTCCCTCCCTCCTCTGCTGACCTCACACTTGCTCTGTCCCTCTAGACCAGTGGTTCTCAACCTTCCTAATGCCGCAACCCTTTAATACAGATCCTCATGTGGTGGTGACCCCCAACCATAAAATTATTTCCATTGCTACTGTAATGAACTGTAATGTAAATATCTGATATGCAGGATGTATTTTCATTGTTACAAATTGAACATAATTAAAGCATAGTGATTAATCACAAAAACAATATGTAATTATATATTGTGAAATATTTATTTCTAATTACAAATAAATGAATTTTTTTGTCTTGAATCGTGGTGTAGCATGGGTAACAGTCTTCATATGACAACAGTAAACTACATTGCTACACTTTGCTACACCGAGGACCAGTGTGTTAGTTTCTAAGACCATGGGAAATATGTGTTTTCTGATGGTCTTAGGCGACCCCTGTGAAAGGGTCATTTGACCCCCAAAGGGGTCTTGACCCACAGGTTGAGAACCGCTGCTCTAGACTCTCGATTCCAATAATTACAGGCTGCTGTTCCTTGGGATTAAACCCCTAGCCCAGTTGGCTGACCACTGCTCTAGGTGATCCCGATCCCTCTCCACCCTGTTCACACACCTGGTCTTCCTCCTGGGACTTCACCTCCACGAGAACAGTGCCCATGGCAGACCTGGCACAGCCACCCCGCACAGGCTGGGCGCAGGGCCATCTGTGACTGTCCACTGAGGGACCGACTGGATGAAGGCCCACAGCCTAGTGCAACCCAGAACACTCCTTCGGAGCCTCTGCTCTGCCCTGCTTGTCTGCCTCTGGCCTCGAAGAGCTTCTTCCCTTCTGCAGAATCCATTTCTATCTTCAGGCGACCCTGTCTGTCCCCAAGTCTGCGCTCATGGGGAGGTGGAGGCCATCTTTCTGGAGCTGCCCCCGAGGGCCTTTTCTGCCCCAGGAGCCACATGGGATGAGCCTGTTCTCTTTCCTCACGACACCCATGGGCTGAAACCCCCACTGCTCCGTGGTCTGCGCTGAGGATGGAGGTCTGGCTCCTGCCCCCAGCTTCTTAGCTGTTTTGCACGCATCCCGCTCGATTCTCAGCCCTGCACTTTGGCACGGCCTGTTCTCCATGCCCCCAGCCCTTGGCTGCTTCTTCATAGACGAGGCAAACAGGAACCTCTGTCTACTCAGGAGCCACAGTCCTCTTTCCAGGGCCACAGGGGACACCCCATCCATGCGGGCCTTGAGCAGAAGGGAACGTCTCCCCTGGAAATCCTCTGATGGGTTTGGGAGAGGTTGAGGGCACCGTCTCCTGCTCCCACCAGCACAAAGCACCCCCCTCTCCAGGCTGTCTTTGGAGAGAGCCTCCGACAGGCTTCTGTCCCTGACCCGCCACCGGCTTCTCTCAGTCAGTCCTGAGGAGACGTGTCCGGGTTTGGGGAAAGTTGCCTGCACACAAGTACTCATCCCAGCTCTGCCTAGAACAATGAGAAGTGGAACGGCCTTCAGACGGTGAACCAGGGAGCAGCCTCTGGGCAGAGAGGGGACACGGAGCCCTAAGTGCACCGCAGAGATGGATAGAGTGTGGGGAGGCCGAAGACAAGAGGTCACTGATGCTGAGAGGGCGTGGTGAGCCGGTGTGGTTTTGCCTTCTGGTGCTTTGCTGCTGCTGTATGTTTCCGATTTATTTAACGAGCATTAATTTTATAGTGGGCTGGGGCAGGAGGGGGAGAGAGAGAGAGTCTGGTCTTTCCAGGCAGCTACAACTGCTTCCAGATGCAAATGAGAACCACGTGTGCCCCTCTGGTGCTGATGCGGGTCCCCCCCTGCCAGGCCCTGCCAGGCCCTGCCAGGCAGGTGGGCGCTTACTCCCCAGAGCCTCCTTCTCTGAGGAGCACTGAACATCTTGGTCCAACGTGAGGGACCAGGCTTGCCAGGACTTCCTTCTGCCTCACTTGCGGCCTTACCTCAGGCTTGGCCGTGGGGTGTCTTGGCCGTTCTCTCCGCACACGTCCTCCCCAAAGCCCAGAGTTATTTTTAATGGCCGTCCATCCCCCTGCAGTGCTCATGCAGGCCGGGGGCTGGGGAAGGTGGGCTGCAGGCGTGGCAGTTAGCTGGCTGGTATCCACGTGCATGAGGAGGCAATGCCGCTTATTTGATGGCTCAACCAAGCAGTTTAATTATAAATTGGGTATCCCAGAGGTCTGGGGGGGAGGGGTCCCTTCCAAGTCAGGCGAGGCCTCCAACATCCTACGGCCAGGGGAACCCAGAAGTGCAGGAGATCGAGGCAGGAGACCAGAGCGGGCCAGGCGCCCCCAGACCCTGCTTCTTCCTGCCCAGAGCTGCTCCGGGGTTTCGTGTGCCCCCAGATGCCGGGCCTCCTCAGCCGGGTGTCTGCTCCAAGGTAGGAAGTCCTCAGGGAGCACTCAGTGCACTGGTGGGCACCTCAGTAGGGCGCCTGCAGCCCCAGCCCCAGCAGGGAGTATGCTTTTGGGAAGTGGGAATGCACTCAGCACAGCAGCAGCCTGTGCCATTTGAGGGGGTGCATCTGGGGGTGCCTGGAGAGGGAAGCCTGGGATGGAGTAGGCAGAGGTAAGAAGCAAAGAGGGGCAGAGGCTGCCCTATGCTTATTTAACTCCTTCCCCCATTTTAAGGAGAGGGAAACGGAGGCCCAGGATAAGAGACTTGTCAGAGGTCACACAGTCTGCAGCAGATCCAGGATTAGTATCAGAGACATTAGGCTTTCAATGGTGGGGGGACCAGGACCCCCAGGGGGCTTCTCACCATGGACAGCTCCTTGTGAACTGCTCTTCCTAAGGACTCTTTCGGTCCTAGATGGGCCCATATAAAGAAGAAACAGTCTGCCTGCAGCTGTATATGTTCTAGAAAAGGCACAGGCTTTGGAGTAATAATGGACCTGGTTTATACTGTGTGATGTTGGGCAAGCCACTTAACCTCTCTGAGCCTTTCCTTTGATGTAGCTGGGAATCAATGCCAAGCTCACAGCGTTAGTTCAAAGCAGAGGGGCTTTCCTGGCGAAAGGGAAGTCATATAAGCATGTCCTTGTATTCTCCTGCCAGGCCTCGGGGGGCCCCTTTCATAAGTGAGGGACCCGAGGCTGAGGGCAGGAATGACTTACCCAAGGCCACCAGGTAAGTAGCAAAGACCAGAAGTGAACCCAAGTCCTGCTGGCTCCAGAGTCTCTGAGAGCAGTGGCCTTTTCAGGGGAGAGAGCATGGGGGAGGGGGGCGGTCAGAGGGCTGGCCTGCTCGGCCACTGACCCTGTCCCTGAGCTCGAACCTTCATGAGCCTTCACTTGCCAAGTCACAGCTCACCTTATACGGAGCAATAACGGGGCCTTGGGAGGTCAAGCGTGGATCCCGCACCAGGAGGTGCTCAACCAGGGATAACCCAGGGCAGGCAGCACTGTCCCTACCTGGCTGTGGTCAGCAGGAGATGTCCCTGCCCGAGAATGGAGGGCAGGGCAAGTGTGTCTCCTTTCCCGAAATCTCGGCGCCTGACACAGCCTGACATAGGGCAGGTGCTTGATCAATTCGCTGAGCAAATGAAGCAAACCCGGCAGGTAGCTGAGGTCCCATTACCACTTCAGGGGCTTTGCCTAGTGTGCTGTCTCTGTAGCCCTTCTCTTCCTGCTCTGGAAGCTAAAGGACCCCGGGTCAGTGGCTCAGGGGGATGTGGACATCTGCCCAAATGGTCCTCAGGTCTGAACGTGTCCTTGTTCCTTACAAAGGACTCTGTCCGTTTGCTGAGCACTTACTGCATGCCAGGTGCCATGCCTCACTGATGCCTGCGTTCTCTCATTTATGCCTCACTACAACCCCCCAGGGAAAGAGCTGCGAGCGAGCGTCTTCAGTTTTTAGAGGTGGAAGCTGAAGATCAGAGGAGAAACGACTTGCCCAAGGCCCACACAGACAGCAACAATCAGGATTCCCACTCAAGTGCATCTTGGTGGTTGCTGAAGCCTGTGCTCTTCTTATTCATGACCCTGCACGGGGCCCGTGTGCCAGGGCATGCCTGGACAATCAGGTCTGATGAGCAGGTGCCTTTCCTCCCTATTCCAGCATCATGTTTCAGCCTCAGAACCTCCAGAACCTTCTCAGGACTGCAGGCTCCCTGCTTGCCGCTGGAATGGGTTTCTGCTGCGCCAGCGCCCCCTGCTGGATGGGACTACTATTGCTTTGTCCCAAGCCCTGCCATCACTTGGAGACTGCAGGGCAGCAGCTGCTTTGGCACAGCTGGACCCGCCCCTGTGAATCCAAGAATTCACTGGACAGAGTCAGCTTTCTCCCGGGTGTGGCCCTCCAGGCTGGGCCCAGCAATGACTCTCCTTGGGCCACAGAATTTCTGTTCTCTTCCTGCCTGACGAAACTGCTGCTGTTCTGTCTCAGGCAGGTGTCTTCTGGACAGAAGGTCCAGCACTGGCCGGAGTGCCCCCAGGGATGCTGACAGGGGAGAACTGAGGAGACAGCCCTGGTGGGGGTCGGAGGTTTCTGTCAGCCTCCTCCTTCCAGCTGCCCTGGGCTCTGGGGGAGGGGGAGGAGCAGAGGAAGAGGGAAGAGATGCCAGTGTGGAGGCTCAGGTGGCCCCCAAGGCTCTCAGAAACTTTCTAGCTGGACCACTTCCTCTTATTAGTCATCCTCTCCTCAGGTCTGCAAACCAGAGGCCCAGGGCCCTCAGAGAGGGTGGCAGGGGAAGGAGGAGGGTCAGGTGGCCCCTGAGCCCAGGGTCTCTCTCTGGCTGTCTCCGACGACTGCTCACGGAACCCCTTCTGCTCTTAGGAAGGGCGAGCGGGGATGCTGGAGCCAGACATCCTGCATCCTCTCTGCACCCCGCCCCTAACATACCTCATCGGGGCCTTTTCCTCAACGGTAAAATCCCTTTTTGGGTATGAAGGGATGGGCAGTGGGTTTAGCACAAAGCTGGCACCAGGACCTGTCTGTGCAATGCACCCAGGGCCATGAGGTGGGGTCGTGCCTTGGCTGTGAGTGTCAGGGTCCCCGCTCACCTCCAGGCTGCCTTCCTCACCTTTTCCTCCTTTCTTGGGGCAACCCTAAGGGGGGTGCCCCCAGAAGCTAACAAGCTCCCTGCAAACCCCATTGTGTCTGTGCCTGGCCCCACTTTCTCCCCTGGGCAGGCTCCACCCAGGGAGGCATGCCGGGGGCAGCTGGAAGCAGGAGAAACTCCGGAAGGGCCACCATCTGGTTCCAGCCTTGGTTCTGCCACCTGGTTCCTCACAGGGAACTCTGCGCAAACCATTTTCCTGTCTGAGCCTCAGTTTCCTCTCCTGGAAAACGGGAGCAATGACACCTGCCAGGTGAAAGGAGCCACCGAGAAGGAGCAGCTCGCAGAAGGTGCCTCAGGCCTGCACCCACCACTCTGTCCTGTTTGTGTCTCACTCCTGAGTCACCTCTGGGTCTCAGCTGCTCTGAGCTGAAGTTTCTCAAAAGCATCGAAAGCACAGCCGACGCCCCTCCCCCATCGGCGCCCCGTCGCACAAACCAGAATCCTGGAGGGGGTGTTTCCTTAGCTCCTTCCTCTCCCTCAACTCTTCCCCCAGCCTGACAACCCTGCCCCAGCCCTGCTCCAGGAGGTTCCATCCTCACACACGCCTGTCCTGACACCCTATCCGTACTGCCCACTGGCACTGTGCTGGCCCATGCCACCACCACCTGGTGCAGGAGGCCCCTTGTTCACTGGCTTCGTCCCAGCCCTTTCCCTAGACGGCAGCCGGTGACATTTACCAGACCGTGTGCTGTTCCCTTGTGAAAATCCTGCGGGGCCTCCCAGGGCTTTTAGGATAAAGATCAACATCCTTAACCAGAGGCCCTGCGTCGTCTGGGCCCTGTGACCTGCTGGCTCTCAGCCCCCTTCCCCTCACTCTGAGCTCCAGCCACCCAGGATGCCCCCTGCCGGCCTTGGACAGGCCATTCCCTGTCTGGAATGCTCTTCTCCACCCCAGCTCATCAGCAGGTTGCTGCCTTCCGGTCTCCAGACACCAGCCCAGGAGCCTGGTCCCCAGAGAGGCAGTCTTCCGCCCCTGCCAGCTTAGATGTGTTTGCCCCCAGCTCCCGCCAGCCCTTCTTTGGTTGGGCCCTTTTACCGCCTCTGGGTGACCCCGTGGAGGGTCCTCTGCCCAAGAAACCACAAACTCCCTGCAGGCAGGGCCATGTCGGTGTCTACTTGTCACAGCTCCCCTAGTGCTTACCATAGAACCCAGGATGA
This sequence comes from Lasiurus borealis, assembly GCA_004026805.1. Lineage (NCBI taxonomy): Eukaryota > Metazoa > Chordata > Mammalia > Chiroptera > Vespertilionidae > Lasiurus > Lasiurus borealis. Next base: position 8,705 of record PVJN01049609.1, read on the forward strand.
AGGAGATGCTGGGTAAATATGATCAGGGTCCTCGCATCCTCTGTGGCTCTCTCTCAGTCTGTGTCCTGGGCTTTGCACGTGAGGATGCTCAGATTGATTGTTGGTTAGTGAGCTCACGGTGTGGCGGAGAGAAGCTTAGTCTGAGATTCAAGGAGTTTCAAGTGCTGGTCCTGGTTTTGCTGTGTGACCCTGGGCAAATTATTGCCCTCTCTGAGTCTGGTTCCTCACCATACCACGAAGGGCTGTGTCCTAAGAGGACAGAGCAGCCCCTTCCCACAGGACTGGCCCAGGAAAACGACTCAGAGGAGGTGGGCCTGTGCAGGGTCCGATGGGAGGGCAGGACTGAGTGAAGCAGAGCAGCTGGTGGAAGGCATTCCAGGTGAGAAGAGCAGAACCTGTGAATCACATGCGAAGCCGGATAGAAGATAGGGGTCGGGACCCAGGGGAGACAGGAGCAGAAAGAGAAGGAAGAGTGGGGAGCAGGGGCTCATTCTGGGGCCCCCAACTGAATAGGATCATAGTCACCCCTATCCCCCACAAAACACAGCCCTGCTTGAAGGCCCTTAATTGCAGGGCCCCTTAATTACCCTCCCGCCCTGCACCTCCTGCCTCTGGCGTGGTGGGTTAATTTCCTGCTCCCCGGAGCTGCCCTGTTAACAGTCTTGCTTTCCTGTAACCGACAGCTCCCTCATCAGATAGCAGCGAGGACGAGTCCTCTGGGGGAATCAGAGGCTCCTGCCTGCCGCCCTCCATTGCCTGGAAGATGGCATCACCACCCAGGAATGCTGAGCCCAGACCCCCTCCCGGTTCCCCACAGCCCTATCTAGTCTGGGATCTTGTGTCTGGCTCTGCCATCTCCTGTCCTGTGCCTCCCCCTGCCACTCCTGGCCCCACACGGTTCCTCAGAGCCAATTCCTCAGATGGTTTGGGTCTAAAAGCTGTCAGGCTTGGTGACTGGAGCCCCTCTGAGTGAGTGCTAGAACCCTGGCCCCTTGGGCTGAGGTTGGGGTGGGTGCTGGAATCTTGGCTGGGGGATGGGATAATAGCTGGGGTACATGTGCTGGCTGCAGCAGGCTGAGTTCGCAGAACTAAGACTGAGATGGGCTGGAACTTGCTGCCAGAAAAAACCAGGATCCCTGAAGCGGTGTGATCTGGGGAGCAGGGAGTAAGGGTCTCATCCTGAGCACTCAACCTGCCCAGGAGGCCCAGTGTCCAAGCAGAGGGGAGAGGCTAGAGCAGGTGAGACCAGCTCTCCTTTCTCCCTATGTTTCAGCCACACTGGGCTCCTTTCAGTTTGCCCGATTCCAAGTTCAATCCTGCCTTAGGGCCTTTGCACGTGCTGTTCCCGCTACATAGAACCCTCCTCCCTCTGCTCTTTGCATGACTTGTTTCTTTGCTTTCTTCAGATCTCAGCTCATACAGCACTTCCTCAGAGAAGCTTTCCCTGACCACCAGGATTTTCCCCGGTCTTTCTTTCTAGCACGTGTAGTTATTTAAAATGACTGCCTAATTTTTTAGTTTTTCTGTGCCCTCCCCCCCCGATTATAAATTTCATGAGAGCAGAAACTGTGTGTGTCTTGTTTGCAGTGTCTCCGCAGGTTTTAACCCATTGCCTGGCATATATCTGTGCTCAATAATATTAGTGTCCCATGTTCTGACCTTAAAAGTCAAGACAATTTGTGTGTGTGTGCATATCTCCTATATAATAAAGAGTAATATGCAAATTAACCATCTCTCCAATACACAAGATGGCTGCCCCCATGTGGACACAAGATGACCACCCCAAGATGACCATCAGGGGAAGGCAGTTAGGGGCAATCAGGCTGGCAGGGGAGTGGTTAGGGGGTGATCAGGCTGACAGGCAGAAGCAGTTAGGGGCAATCAGGAAGGCAGGCAGGCAAGTGGTTGGGAGCCAGCAGTCCAATTAGGATCAGGCCTAAACGGGCAGCCAGACATCCCTCAAGGGGTCCCAGGTTGGAGAGGGTGCAGGCTGGGCTGAGGGCACCCCTTTCACCCCCCCGTGCATAAAATTTGTGCACTGGGCCTCTATGACAGTTCCTGTATTTATGCCTTTGCGTATGCCATTCCTTATGTCTGGAATGCCCGTCCCTCAGCTTTTACCTGGGAAAATGGAGGAGGTATGCTTCCCCAAGTGTCTCACTGCCCTTACATAGCTCCAGCATCTCTCTAGGAAGAAGGAAGGCAAACATCTCTGTGTTCCCCACTGTGAGGTGTAGTAACATGATGGAGGAGTTTCTGTGTGGATATAAATTCAGTGCATTTTTCTGCAGGTTCAGCTCATTTCTCCAGACTCTGTCCTCAACCAGATAAAGTCAGATCCATTTTATAGTTTTAAAAACTGCCATTCATTCATTCATTTTCTAAGCCTCCACTGGGTGGTCGGCCTTTGGTTATGTCCTGAGGTTACAGACAAGAAGGCACAACTTCAGGCCAAGAGTAAGTGCCCCAGTAGTTGGAGGTGGAACTGGGCAGACAGTCTAGTGTAGCCGGCCAGTGCTGAGACCGGTGTGCAGGTGGCAGGAGGGCTCACAAGGGACCCTGGGCTGCTTTCCCCGAGTTGTATTCAGAAAGATGAGAGGACAGTGAGCACACAAGGCTGTGGGGGGGAGAAAGGGCAAGTCAATATTAGGCAGAGCCAGACAGAGGAGAATGGTGTATTTCCTGCACTAAAAACTAGTCTGGATCCTATATAATAAAAGAGTAATATGCAAATTAACCATAATTCCACTACACCCACAAGCCATGTCCACCAGCCAATCAGGAGTGAGTATGCAAATTAACCCCAACCAAGATGGCTGCAGCCACCAAGTGAGCAGGAGGGAGGCTTGGGTTTCCCTGGTGATGGAGGAAGCCAAGCTTTCCACAGCCCTGGCTGAGCCCAGGCCTCCACTCAAGGCTATAAAGTTTCAATAACAGAAGATAAATCCCAACAAAAATGGTGGTAGCCATGGAGCTAGAGAGAGTAGGAGACTAGGGTTGACCTTGGTGATGGAGGAAGCCAAGTTTGCCACAGCCCTGGCTGGCCTAGGTCTCCACTTAAGGCTACAAAGTTTCAATCATAGAAGATAAATAAATCCCAATGGAAATGGCTGCCTCTGTGAGCGAGCAGGAGGTTGGCTCCGCTCCAGGCTACAAAGTTTTAATTGTAGAAGATGAATAAATCCCAGATACCAGAGCCCCTGCTTGGGTTGCCAGGGGCTGTGGCCAGCCTGCAAACCATCACATGCCCCTCGCCCAGACCATCCCATGTTCCAAGAGAACCCTCACCCTGATCCGGGACACCCTTCAGGGCAAACTAGCTGCCCCCCACCCATGCACCAGGCCTCTATCCTATCTAATAAAAGAGTAATATGCAGATTGACCATCACTCCAATACACAAAATGGCTGCTCCCATGTGGTCAAAGATCCTGACCTCATGTGGACACAAGATGGCCATCACCAGATGGCCAGCAGAGGAGGACAGTTGGGAGGGACCAGGCCTGCAAGGAGGCAGTTGGGGGTAATCAAGCCTGCAGGGGAAGGCAGTTAGGGATGACCAGGCTGGCAGAGGAGGGAAGTTGGGGGTGACAGGGCCTGCAGGGAAGGGTAGTTTAAGGGTGACCAGGCCTGCAGGGGAGGGCAGTTAGGGGCAAACAGGCTGGCAGGGGAGCAGTTAAGCATCAATCAGGCTGGGAGGGGAGTGGTTAGGGGATGATCAGGCTGACAGGCAGAAGCAGTTAGGGGCAAACAGGAAGGCAGGCAGGCGAGCAGTTGGGAGTCAGCAGTCTTGAATTGTGAGAGGGATGTCCAACTGCCTGTTTAGGATAGGGCCTAAATGGCCAATTGTACATCCCTCAAGGGGTCCCGGATTGGAGGGGGTGCAGGCTGGGCTGAGGGACACCCTTCCCTCCCCCCCAGACCTGTGCATGAATTTCGTGCACCGGACCTCTAGTATAACAATAATGGTGGGTATTTACTGAGTGCACACTATATACACAATACTCTATGTGCCTTATTTAATCCCCCAGCAGTTCTAATTTTATAGGTGGGGAAACTGAGATCCAGAGAGGGGAAAGGGCAGGGTCACAATCCTGTCAGGGACACCTGTCTGCCCAGCTCCTATATGGGCCAGAATTTCCTTTGTGACTGTCATGTGTGAGCCTGGACATCTGACCTCAGGCTTTGATGTCATTGTCATTGCACACAAGTATACTCAAGAGCCTCATTTTTATAGGATACCTGTGGTGGCACCTGAGAGACCCCACGTGTTGTCCTGGGAGGGACCTCATGATCACTGGCAACACTCTTCTTGCCCAGAAAGGAAAGCCCAGAGCTGGGGCCAGAAACCCACCTCCTGCTGCTCACCTTGCTGGCTCCCTGCCTGGCCCTGGGCTGGGGCCCCTCACACGTTCTCGCATGAAGGCCTCATCACAACCTTGCAGGAGACAGTAGCACCCTATTTAGATTCAGAAACCAAAGCCTGTGCCGAGGCCACTCAACTAGACCCTGAGGACGACTGAGACAGTGGCAGTGAACTGAGGTCTCTCTGCTTCCAAAGCCCCAGCCCTTACCGTACATGTGCACAGCCCTCGACAGTTTACAAAGCCCTTCCTAATCCCTTAGCTTACTCCTTCTTTCATTCAACAAATATTTGTTGGGCCCATAGGACATTTAACAAAATATATATTTTATTGATTTTTTACAGAGAGGAAGGGAGAGTGATAGAGAGTTAGAAAAATCGATGAGAGAGAGACATCCATCAGCTGCCTCTTGCACGCCCCCTACCGGGGATGTGCCCGCAACCAAGGTACATGCCCTTGACCGGAATCAAACCTGGGACCTTTCAGTCAGCAGGCCGACACTCTATCCACTGAGCCAAACCGGTTTCGGCGGCCCATAAGACATTTGATTCATTTTTCTAGGTATTGAGGAAGCAGCCTGAGCAGATGGATGAAGTTCTTGCCCTTGTAGAGCTGACAGTCTGCTGGAAGAACAGACATTATTGGTATAATTCACAAGGAAGTGCCTGGTTACACGTTGAGCTGAGTTCTGTCCATGAAAGGAAGGATGCTTTGGCACACAACACCTCAGTGAAATTGGGAGAATGGATATTGTCCCCATTTTCCAGATGATAAAACTGAGACCCACCCAGAGAAGTTCACTGATTTGCTCAAGGTCACAGAGCTGAGTCAAGTCAACTGGTAGAGCTGGGACGCCAACTAGCCCAGGGTAGGTCACTTATACTTTAGCGCTGGTTCTATTTCCCCACAAAACCTAGGAGAGAGCAACTCACCTACCTGTACACACACACACACACACACACACACACACACACACACACACACATGTGACAGAAAGAGTGACCTAAGGTACAGGGTCAGTGAGGACAATTGTGGTGGAATGGAAGCTGGAGACAATGGCATGAGAGCAGTTCTGGAGCCTGCATCAGGCATTCGTGTGTTACTCCCTGCCTCCTGTCTGGTCTTCTTGCTTCTGCAGAGTCTATGCGCTCCCTGATGCCTGTTCCATACACTTATTTGCCGCATAAGTCAACCAGAGTTTCCTTCTGTTGCAAACAAGAACCCTCATTAGTGCAGACATTGGTGCTATAATTGGGGTGCAGGCAGAGACCTTGAGGGAATGGTGGGAATCTGGGATTGGTTACTTCCCTATTTAAGCTGACAGCAAGAAAATAGCAGGTAGTGCTAAGGGGTGGGACCCAGCAGCTCATGGTACCCATGCTGAAAATGCCTAATTAAAGTGTCCCTTATGGTCATCTAAAATGAAGTGTCCACTGAAGGCGAGATGTTAGTGGCCTGAACCACTGAGCAGAAGAAAGGGCAGGAGGAACTGAAGGATGCTGGGAGGTGATGTCTGTTGTTAATGGCACTGGGAAGTTTCAAGAAATAAAATATCAACAAAAATCCCTAGAGTCTTAGCTCAAGAGATGGACTGAAACTCAGGAGCAGTCTATGACTGGGGAAAAGAATCTTATCTCTCATTGAGGCAGGGCTGAAACTCCCCAAAATGAAATGCCTCGTTTGTTCTGCTGAACTATAACATTAGCTGAGTTCTCAACCTTTGCAGGTCGTTACAACAGCTTAAGAAATTAATCTTGAAAGGGTGATAATTGAGAATCAAAATGGGAGCACATACAAGCACAGACTCAGCTATCCAGACTTCCAAAGCTGTGGAGTCTACCATGTTGGTCCAGCTGGCCGGCTCCGGTTAGAGAGGCTGTCGTCCTGCCATAGTAGGATTCCTCGCCCAAGGGTGTTATCTTGCAAAGGGAACCAGTAATCCTCATTGTCCCTCCAGGCTCAGGACTAGGTCAGATTCCAGCATGTGCCTAGGGACCAATTATCAAGACAAACCTTGGAGGAGAAAGTTTACTCACTGACAGAATGACAAGACTTGACAAAATTTATTTTGGCAAAATTCTAGGGAAGA
>PVJN01049610.1:0-15155 GCA_004026805.1 Lasiurus borealis
CCGGTGCAGCCAACACGCCCCGGCGCAGGAGATCGATCGCTTCCGGCGCCCAACAATGACGTAACTGCGGGCTCGGAAGCCAAATGGGTGACCCGGTACTGGTCACCATGGAGACGCCTGAACTGCCCAAGGAGACCGTGGAGGAGCTTGCTTGCTGGCTCACTGGTGTCGCGTACGGCTCCGCCCCTTGGACGGCAGTGGCCAATAGGATGTGAGGGAATCGCGCGCGCCGCTGACGTCACGTCGGGGACACCGGAAGGGGTGGGGCTCTTGGCTGGAAGAGAGGCGCCGGCGGTGTTGGCGGCGCGGAGGTCCCTCGCTGCCGGGTTGAGGTTGCCGGCCTCGTGTCCGTGGACCTTAGGTCTTCAACCAGCCGCCGCTGAGGGCCGCGCAGCAGGCCGGGGTAGCACACAGCGTGGGCCTTCGGCGCCGCTGGAGGAAGGACCGCGGTCTCGCCTGGTTTTCGGCGACGGGAGACAGACGCTCCGCCTTCTCGGTCTCCGTGCCTCCCCGGCGACCGGCGAAAGGCTCCCTTGGGATTTCCATTCGCCGGGTGACCTTGCGCTCGGGGTGACGCCTGGCTTTGTAGTTCGCGGCTGCTCTTGGCTGCTCAGGTACAGCCCCGTCTCTGCGGCGCCCTAGATTGTCGTCAGATGCCCGGGATTTGTGTGGCTGAAAGGACCAAAAGACCTGGGAGGCAGATGGCGTTCTATCTAGTTCTCTGTTGGTCAAGCATGGGACGTTATTTGCTAAAATGGTTTGTAATAACAGTAACGACCTTTTGCTACAGGAAGTTCGCTTTGTGTGCCTGGTGTTGCGCTCAGTATTAATTCTTCCCCCAACCTTGGGGAGTTTAGATGTTATTCCGTATTATTCATCTTCATCCTGGGATACAGAGAGTTTGGGTGTTTTGACCAAAGTCATACGCTTTAGGAAAGGAAGCACCTGTCTGTCCCCAAAGCCTGGGGACACGTAAATACTGTGAACCACAGTTTCTTCTTTGTACAAACAACGCATGACACCCAACAGAGTTAATACCCTCTTGAGGCCTCTTTATATTTGAAGCGGAATGCACATAAAAGGTGCTTTGCCTTGGGAACTGTGCTAGTGCCTGATTTTATGGGGTGGTGTTTCATCGCTAGGTATTATTAAATCAAGTCTTGGTAGAGAAGGGCTGCAGCGCTGTGAAAAGGGCGCTATGGAGAAGCTGATCTGGGTCCAGAATTTGACTGTTGTAGCACTGGGAACTGGATACTTACATCCTTTTTTTATTTTATTTTATTTTTTATGGAACGCTTCACGAATTTGCGTGTCGTCTTTGCACAGGGACCATGCTAATCTTCTCTGTATCGTTCCATTTTTAGTGTATGTGCTGCCGAAGCGAGCACTGGATACTTACATTCTTTGAACTTTATATCTTCTTTTGACTAGAAAAAGGGTTGGATTAGAGATGTTATACAAGATCCCTTTCACATCTAACATTCTACTGTGTAGGAATTATATGAGTTTTACTAGGTTCAGCAGTCACATGTCACATGTCCCATACGTAATTTTCACATAAAATGTACACATCCCTATGCATATTTATGTGTACACACGCAAATGTGTACACGAAGCCTCCAATTTTGTGCACACAAGTGAAGTTTCATCGGGGTTAGCCCTTTTTAAGGGCTTGAAAACCTAGAGGCAGAGAAATCTTTAGGAGAAAATCCAGAAGTGACATTGAAGGAGTTAATAGTAGTAGATTATTTCAAATGCTTACAAATAGTCCACTTTGGGTAACTGAAGATCTACCCAGAAATTAGGAAACATCTTCAAACCTCTCATGGGTTAACTGAGATGATTCTGCTCCGAGCAAAAGGAGAAATTCCAGCCAAGCGCTTGGCCCAGGGCTCTGCCTGTATCTCTGTAGACCAGATACTTCCCAGGTAGCCTTTTAGGGACAGGAGGTCAGGGGAGACTCTCCAGTGTCTTATTCTGTAGTCTCAATGAACATTTTGAGGTTGGGAACCATCCTTCATTCTTTATGCTTCTGAGAATAAGTACCTAAAAATTAAAGATGAGCCATTTTTGAATGTACACAAATGGGTGCAGTCTCATGGAAGTATAAATTAGTAGACCTTTTAGAAAGCAATTTGTATCTATCAAACACAAGTATCTGGGAATCTTCAGATCTGAGGCTAATAGTCCTAAAAGTTCCAGGGGTTTTGGGTAATTTCAAAAATAATAATTTCTTTGTAAATTTCCAACTTTTCTTCAAGTATGTATTACTTAAAATGAAAGAAGCAAAACTAATGAAATACTTAATAATAATTGGCACTTAATAATAATTGGCACTATGTGCCAGGCACTGTACCAAATGGTTTACATGCATTATTCTATGTAATAAAAGCCTAATATACTAAGTGTCCAGTTGTCTAGTTGGCAGTTAAATGAATCAAAGCGTAATATGCTAATGATATGCTAAGGTTGCTCAACGCTCACTATGACTGCACTGACAACCAGGGGGCAGATAGTAGACCGGTCAACCAGTCGCTATGACATGTACTGACCACCTGGGGGAAGATGCTGCGACCAGTAGATTAGCTTGCTGCTGGGGTCTGGTCGATTGGGACTGAGCGAGATGGGACCGACACACTCTGGAGCCCTCTCAATGGTCCCTCCCCGGCTGACCAACCTCCCACATCCCTTTCTGGCCCCAGTCATGCACTGGTGGGGTCCCTTGGCCTGGCCTGCGCCCTTTCAAAATCCAGGACCCCTCAGGGGATGTCAGAACCAGTTTTGGCGTAATCCCTCAGGCCAAGCCAAGGGACTCTCCACTGGTGCATGAATTTGTGCACTGGGCTTCTAGTGCTGTTACATAACAGTCCAATGAGGTATAGGTATTAGTCCCATCTTCAGCGTTGGGAAACGAGGTATAAGGGCTAAGGAGACTTGCCTAACCAGGCAAAGCTGTAAGTGGCAGTGGCTGTGGTGAGAACTCAGATCTGTCTGAGCCCAGAACCTAGGCTTTCATAACTTCAGTGTCATCAGTGATATGATGGTGTTGAAGCAGAGCTAGGTTAAACAAATGGCCTTGAAGCTCTTTGGACTGCTGAGATTTTCACTAGAGCAGTGCTGGTTCCCTTGAGATCTAAATTTCAGGGTCACCTTGACCTTCCATATGTTTTTATCCTGTTTATTGGCCATACCCCTTGTCTGGCCAGAGGTGGTTCCCAGTTTTGAGTTCATACTGTGCTGAAAAAAAGAAAACCTTAGCCAAACACGTGATGCAGTTTTGTTTTTTTTAATCCCCACAGCATTTTAAAATAAAAATTACAATGACTGTTAAACTTTATTATTTTTTAAAATTTTTTAATTAATTTATTTTTTTATTTAATTTCTTTATTGTTCAGGCTGTTTCAGTTTTCCTCTTTTTTCTCCCAATAGCTCCCCTTTAACTTTTTCCTTTAACTTTTTCTTATCTGTGAAGCTCTTTATCTGACCTTCAATTCTGGGTAGAGTAGTCTTGGTTGTAGGTCCTTGCTATTCATCACTTTGAATATTTCTTTTTATTTTATTTTAATAAAACTTTATTGTTCAAATTATTACAATTGTCCCTCTTTTTTTCCTCCATATCTCCCCTCCACCTGGCTCCCACCCCACCCTCTGCTCTTACCTTCCCACCATTGTCCTCATCCATAGGTGTATGATTTTTGTCCAGTCTCTCCCTGCATCCTCCTCACCTCTTTCCCCCTGAGAATTATCAGTCCACTCCCTTTCTATGTCCCTAATTGTATTCTCCAGTTTATTCTGATCATCAGATTTTTAGTTCACTTGATTTTTTAGATTCACTTGTTGATAGATATGTATTTGTTGTTCATAATTTTTACCTTTACCACTTTCTTCTTCTTTTTTCTTAAAGAATACCTTTCAGCAATTCATACAATACTGGTTTGGTGTTGATGAACTCCTTTAGCTTTTTTTTTTTTTTTTTTTATCTGTGAAGGTCTTTATCTGACCTTCAATTCTGAATGATAGCTTTGCTGGGTAGAGCAATCTTGGTTGTAGGTTCTTGTTACTCATCACTTTGAATATTTCTTTCCACTCCCTTCTGGCCTGCATAGTTTCTGTTGAGAAATCAGCTGACAATCGTATGAGTGCCCCCTTGTAGGTAATTAACTGTTTTTCTCTTGCTGCTTTTAATATTCTCTCTTTGTCTTTTCTCTTGGCATTTTAATTATGATGTGTGTTGGTGTGATCTTTGGATTCCTTTTGTTTGGGGTTCTGTGCACTTCCTGAACTTGTAAGTCCATTTTTTTCACCAATTGGGGGAAGTTTTCAGTCATTTTTTTCTTCAAATAGGTTTTCAGTATCTTGCTCTCTCTCTTCTTCTCACACCCCCATAATTTTAATGTTGGTACACTTGATGTTATCTCAGAGACTCCTAACACTATCTTCCAAATTTCATATTCTTTTTTCTTTTTGCTTTTCCAGTTGAGTGTTTTATGCTGCTTTGTACAGTGGTACCTCGAGATATGAGTTTAATTCGTTCCGTAACCTTGAGGAGTGGGAAACTATGAGATGCTCGAGTCACGGTAAACTGGTGGGTCGTGTGCAGCCGGCCGATCTGAGCGATTACTCCTATCTCAAATGTTGCTTGTATTTCAAAGCAAAAATCGCTCGCTCTACGGCTCATATCTCAAAAATCTTGTATGTTAGAGCACTCGTATTTCGAGGTACCACTGTATTTCAAACCTTTGACTTGATTCTTGTGTTCCTCTAGTCTTCTGTTAGGTCTGTGTATAATATTTTTTATTTCAGTCAGTGTATGTTTTAATTTCTAGTTGGTCCTTTTTCATCTCTTCTTGGATCTTGCTGAATTTTTACATCTTTTCTAGGAAATTCTTATAACTGTGGTTTTGAACTCTATATCCAGTCATTTGTTTTCCTCCATTTCTTTCGTTTGTGATATGTTCCTTTATCTCCGCATTTTCGCTGCTTCCCTGAGTTGATAGAGTAGGTGTCCTATATGGCTCAGTAGCTCCGCCTCCCAGTTCCCTGAGGTGGACACTCTTGTTACATCCCTTTGTGGACTGTGTGTGCAGCCTTGTTGTAATTAAGTCTTGATTGTTGTTGATATCACTGGGGAATTGACCTCCAGGCCAATTGGTTGTGAGGATCAGCTGTGTCTACGCCGGGACAACTGTGTTGGAGGTCAGTCTTTCAGGTTTCACTTTATGATACAAGACTTGCAAAATTGCAAAAACCTCTGTTCAGCTTGGATGGGGGGGAGTCTCAGGGCTGAACAGACAGCCTTGGCTTCCTGTCAGCCCTGCCCTACATGGTCCCATGGTAATCGCTGCAGCCCTATCTGCGTGTACTCATGCACTCACGCTCGAGGGCCTCCACACCTCTACCTTTCCGGCTCCTCTGAGTTTCCATGCACTTCGGGGACCCGTCTGAATCTGGGTCCCCAAGGTCTTGCCGAAACTGGGGTTCATTGTAGCCAGAGTTGGATTTCAGCGCATTTGGGAGGTTCTGTCTTCCACCCACTAGATAAAGCCAGTGGCACAATCAGCAGTCAGCCTTCTGTGTGTGCAATTGCGCGCCTCCAGACTTCTGCCTTTTGCAGCTCCCTAAATTTCTGTGCACTCCTCCCTTTTCACTACAGTCCAACCTCCCTCCATATGAGTCTCGCCTGGAACTGGGGTTCCGTACAGTTAGGAGTTTCAGTCTCCCTCCCACTGGAGGAAGCCATCCAGGCACTCCGCCGCCCATCCTCTTTACGTGTATCTTTGTATCTCAGCTTTTTGCAGCTCTTCTGAGTCTCTGTGAGCCCCTCTCTTTCCTTCTAGTTGTATAATTTCCACTCAGCCAACTTTCCTGAGGTTCTGGATGATGTCTGTTCTATTTTTTAGCTGTAGATTTGAAATTGTTGTGAGAGGCAGCAGTTTATGTGTTCACCTATGCTGCCATCTTTGTTTCCATCTAAACTTTATTCTTAAAAGGTGAAAACATTCTGTTATGAGACATTTTTGGACTCTGAAAGCATGACAAAGCAGACTTACTAGTTATTATTGGATCATTTATGGTTAAATTTTTTAAAAAATTATAAAATGTTAATCTTACGATCTGGAAAATGGCAGTGATCAAAATTCTTAACATAAGATCAAACACAGAAATAAGTCACAATTATATAATAGAAGCTGTATTTTATGAGTGCCTGTTGTATTATTCAGGCTAAAGGGAATTGTTTATTAGCAGTCTCAAACCACTATCTCTCGAGATTGTTTGGCAGGGAGGGAGGGAGGTAAGGAATTTGGCTTTTTTTTTTTTTGTAATACTCTTGCTTGCCAGGTACTTTCCATAGAACTTTATTTCTCTCAGCAATCCAATGAAGTGGTGTTGGCATTTCCATTTAAAAGTGATAAGAGGCGACTGGCCCAAGATCAAAAAGCAGGAAGGAGTCAGATCTGAGCCCAGTTCTATGGATTCCAAGTCCATGGAATAACTTGAAATAACTTGTATGCCATGAGGTTCACTTACCAAATGCCAAGAACCCCTTTGTTTCTTCAGTGGCACCTAGGATTCTAAATCAATGGATATCATGATATTTCTATGAATTTACTTTATTTCAGTGCATTAATGATCTTGGCTTTTCTCTTTCTCTCACTGCTCTTTTACTTCATCCAAACTATCAACAAGTCTTATGGCTTTAATTCTAAAATACAGTGATACCTCGAGATACGAGTAACATACAAGATTTTTGAGATACGAGCCGTCATAGGAGTAATTGCGCGGATCGGCTGGCTGCACACGACCCACCAGTTTACCGCGACTCGAACGTCTCAGTTTCCCACGCCTCAAGGTTATTAACCTATGAGATTTTTGTATGTTAGGGCACTCGTATCTCGAGGTACCACTGTATTTAGTTGCTTCCCATTGCCTTAGAATAAAGTCTATACCCTTACTATAACCTGATGTGATCTGGCACGTCTCTCTGCTTGACTTAATCTCACATCACGCTCACCTAGCTCACTGCTCCTCACTCACGCTGGCTGTGGATCCTTAACACACTGGTGGGACTGACTGGGCCTCTGCCCAGATGCTCTGCTCTTAACATCTGCTTGGCTGCCTCTTCCTCATCATTCAGGTTTCAGCTTATGTCTCTTGAGAGAGGCCTTTCCTGATATTCCCCCACCCACCCACTACTCTTTTTTTAAATTATTATTGATTAGAGAGAGAGAAAGGGAGAGAGAGAAAACAACATTGATTTGTTGTTCCACTTAATACATTCATTAGTTCACTTGTTAATGCAGTCTTGATATATCGAGATGACACTCTAACCAACTGAGGTGCTCATTTCTTTTATCTTAGTGTAATCAGTAATTGTCTCATCAATTATCTGTTTACTATTATCCGTCACACACACTGTTATAAAAGCTTCAAGATGGTGAGAGGACCTTGTGTTTGGTTCTTTATTGGGTTTCTGTGGCCTAATGTACCTGGCACCCCAGTAATTGTTTAACAAATTGAACAGAAACCAGTACAGGTCATTTAAAATCTTTAATCTGCTGCTTGCAGTAATTTTTTTTATTGCTTATATAGATATGTTTTATTTAGCATTATGATAATTTTCTCTGTTTCAGAAATAGAGTTAAGATTTTTTGTGTGTATGAGGTAAAGCCTATGAGGATACAAACATTTATGGAATACTCTTGTTTGTATGGTTCTAAAAGTTACTTAATCTATATTAAAATTATATGGTTAATTAAATGAATATATGAAACTATTGGACATATTTTAAAAAATAGGTAGTTTTAAAAAAAAAATACCTTATTGCTTTGGAACTCCCTTTGAACACAATTTGATTTAAAAAATACCCTTTATTTACCAGTAGGTGGCACTCTTGGTCATGGTTATTATTACAAAACAAGATTTTAGAATTTTAAAGAGAACAGCTTTTAAAAATTAACATGTCTTTGTTTTCCAGTTCATTTGAGCAGCAGACCGTTCAAACAGCATAATCACTAAAAGCTGTATCTTATGTGAGGACTATTTTAGCAATAATTGTCCTAAGCAGAACAACGTTTTCATATTAAACTATATAGCATTTAAATTTTATTAGGGAAGTTGGTCTTAAATGACACTAACTGTATCATTCCAGCCATTGGTCTGGGCTTTCATAAGGTGGAATCAGAAAAGAGGGGAAAAAATCAGAAAAAAGAAAAATAGAGAGATGAGAGGAAGGCTTGATGGAAAGGGGGAAATTGAGAGTAGTTTTACTTGAGCCAATGCCTGCTGATTATAATGGACCTTTTCGTTTGCAGCGAGGAGATAGTAATTCTTTTTAACAGTTCCCCAAAATATTGTTCTTATATGTTGTCTCTGTCATTGCAGGAGCTTTGTGAGGATTTCATTGTATGGAAACACTAGTCTGGGTTCTAACCAGTGTGAATCCGAAGATCTCAGTATAATATCAGGACTAAAATATTGCATATCCGTCAGCCAACCAGCCATATACTTAATGACCTCTAAAAGTTTCATGGACTTGTAAAGTAAGTTTCTTTCTTTCAGTGATTAACACCATTTTTGATTTAGCATAGTTAAAGGAGAAAAACTACATTTAGTAGTTTTGCATGAGGGTAAAGAGGCATTATACTTTTTCATTTATGCAAGAGAAAAATAGCAAGTAGCATTATTTATCCACAGTGATGCTATATCATACTATGGCTAGAAATAGATCTTTTACCTTATCTAAAGATTAGTTATGAAGCAGTGGCTCTCTTGTATGATTTGGTTATAACTGAGTAAATTACATATGACTTATATCACTACCTGATTTATTTCTTTTGTCTATTTTTTGTCTCTACCTTTTAAAATGTTAGCTCCCTAAGAAGACCTTGGTTTTGTTAATGTCTGTATTCTCAGTGCCTGCCACATAGTGGGCTCTCAATAAGTATTTGCCAAATGAAGGGCTGAATTAGTGAGTATGAAGTAGGAACATAAGCACATCTAGTTTGATATTTTTCTAACAATGTATTACAGTTTATGTAGTGCCTTCAAAAGAACTTAGAAAAAAAGAGTGTTCATATACATCTTTATTTATTCTCAAGCTGACTAAGATAGATAGTATAATGTGTGAAAAGTGGCTATCTTAATCAAAGAAATATTTAAAAATTAGCCAAGGAAAGCAGAATACATTAAAAAAATATATATGTCCTCTAATTCCCAATCAGTGCTTTTCTTGATAGACCAGTACTTTTTAGACATAGAAATGTTGGGGATCTTTCTGGGTTTTTGTTTTTTTAAACTTTTTATTCAAAATATAACTTAGAAACAGAAAAGTACATAAATCCTAAAAGGACAGCTTGATTAAATTTTTTTATTAAGATAATTTTTTACAACAGTTTTAGGTTCAAAGCAAAATTGGGGAGAAAGTACAGAGATTTCCTGTATACCTCTGCCCCTACATAAGCATAGCCTCTCCATTATCAACAATCCCCCATTATTAACATCTCCCTCTAGAGTGGTATTATATGGTAGTTCCAGTTGGTGAACCCACATTGACACATCATTATCACTTAGAGACTATAGTTTATAGTATCGGTCACTCTTGGTGTTGTATGTTCTACAAATTTGGACAAATGTATAATCCTGTCTAATAAAAGAGTAATATGCAAATTGACCATCACTGCAACACACAAGATGGCTGCTCCCATGTGAACACAAGATGGCCACCACAAGGTGGCCAGCAGAGGAGGCCAGTTGGGAGGCCTGCAAGGGAGGCAGTTGGGGCGGTCAAGCCTGCACTGCAGGAGAGGGCAGTTAGGGGTGACTAGGCTGGCAGAGGAGGGAAGTTGGGGGCAACTGAGCCCGTAGGGAAAGGGCAGTTGGGGGGAACTATGCCTGCAGGGGAGAGAGGTTGAGGGAGACCAGACCTTCAGGGGAGGGCAGTTAGGCATCAGTCAGGCTGTCGGGAGGTGGTTAGGGGGTGATCAGGCTGGCAGGAAGAAGTGGTTAGGGGATGATCAGGCTGGCAGGCAGAAGTGGTTAGGGGGTGATCAGGCTGGCAGGCAGAAGTGGTTAGGGACAATCAGGAAGGCAGGCAGGCAAGCGGTTGGGAGCCATCAGTCCTGGATTGTGAGAAGCCTAAATGGGCAGTCGGACATCCCTCGAGGGGTTCCAGATTGGAGAGAGTGCAGGCTGGGCTGAGGGACACCCCCCTCCCCCCATGCACAAATTCCGTGCACTGGACCTCTAGTGATATTTATCATTACGGTATACAGAGTGTTTTTACTGCCCTAAAAGTCCTCTGTGATTTGGTGGAATTTTTACAAAATGAGAACACCCATGCAATCATCATTCAGATTAAGAGATGACGTTATCACTACTGCTTCCCCAAGGGTAACTGCTAACTTGATCTCTAGCTTAATGGATTGATTTTGTCTGTTTCTGTACTTTATATTCCTGGACCCACTGACTGTGTGCTCTTTTGAATGGCTGTTTTCATACACTTTGATATTTGTAATATTCATCTGTTATTTCATGTAGTTGCAGTTTGTTTATTCTCCTTGTTGTGGACCTCAGTTTGTTTCTCCCTGCACTTTATCTAACAAGAAATATTAAAGGCTTAGTGCTTCTCTTTGGTTGGACTACAATTATCAAGCAGTTAGAAAATCTACTGCAGTTAGAAAATCTACTTCCCTGTAATAGTGTAAGATTAATCATGTGAACTTGGTCAGAGATTTTGGAAACCAATAGGGAACATGAATATTTGGTGGCACCAATAATTGCATCTGTATTTATTGTGGAGATCAGGTGAATCAACTCTGAATAGTGGCAGAAATTTTGTCAGTGGGAATTAGGCCCTTAATTGCTTTGTCATTAGATCAGCTCATAACAGTACCAACAAAAATGTAAGCTCTTCCTCCTTTGGCCTCTAAAGTAGTTTGATATATCCCCACTTTTTCTTAACATTTTCAATTTTCACTGTTCTGTTTGCCCAGGAAGCACCATGGCCTGTGCTGCTGTCTTGGTTCCTGGGTTGTTGCGAGGCTCTGTTGGAGCCATCTGCTCCCAGGCTGCTTTGTCGAAATTGACACGCGGTGCCTTGCGCCACCTTACTCTAACCAGGTGAGTTAGTGACCTTCAGTGTCATTTGAGGTTGATTTTCAAAGAGACCTGACCTGTGATGGTCATGGGAGGCATATCCAACTCTTGAAGCCATAACATAACACACTGCTTAAATGTAATCGTTAAACTTTAGTTAGATGTACAGGTTTTTATAGACCATTTTCTAGGACCCAGAATATTATATTATATTTTGTATAGTCATGATATTACAGGGGAAACTAATTTAATTCTTTCTTATGAGGATAATACTTACTAATCCAATTTTACTCTCTGTTACAGCATAATGAAATCCAAAAGGAAAACTGATCACTTGGCGAGAACTGCAAATGCCCTTCGACAGGAGGTCTGTATCTTTGGGCTGTGGCAGGCTTTTCTAGAAAAGGCAGGATGGTTTGCACACAGTTAAGACTGGCTTATGGAGAAGGTACTAGATGAGCTCTATCCCTTCGAAGGGTAGTCAGGGAAAGTTGGTAATTTTTCTGTTTAGAACTTTCCTGAACAGGCCATGTGACAACTGATTTGAAAAAATGACAGTGAAATACTCAATTTTTTCCCTTTAAACTTGGGGTGAATAATTTTTTCATGAAGGAAGTATTCTAGCAGCAGTTGAGGGAACTATCCTCACAAATATGATGCATAGGGTTATATTTTAGGGTTAGAACTTCTTTTAGAGCCCACATCTTATAAATAGCTTACTTTCCTTTTTTTTTTTTACTTGTTTGACACCATGTCTCAAAGTCCTTGTTCTTATCCCTACTTTAGAACAACTTATTTCATCAAGGGAGAACACACTAACATCTGAGAAAGGAAGGTGGACGAGCTCTTAATACATGGGCTGACCTTTCCTACCTACCATATTCAAACTAGAGAAAGCTAACCCACCACCTGAAGGGGGCAAGGGCTGGGAAATAAGGATCCTCACCCTTTACCTCAGTGAGTAACCGCATTTTCTTTTAAAAACTTAAACTGGGTATTTGTTTTGCTTCTGGAGTGATTCTTCATTTGGGTATATTTAGCTTAGTGTTCTAAGTTAAAAACATTTAATATAAGGAAGGATTTATACGCTTTCATAAGCATGGTCAGAAATTGTATTGTTTCAGTAGTTGAAATTTTAGAAGACATAGTTGGGCGCTCTTTGATGTAATAGAATATTGTTTAGGTCGCACTTTTCAAGCTGGTTCTTGTTTCGGAAAATTGCTTTGGGACTGCAGACGGTATGCTTGTGAATTCAGCTTTAAGCCATTGTTTTTCTGAGGAGCCTGTGTAAAATTAGTTCAGCATAATAGATATGGATGTATGGAAAAATTCACTTTCCCACGGATGATACATCTGAAAATACCTTTTCTAGGTTTGTCCAACACACACAAAAATGCTGGTTCTGTAAATGTGAGATTCGTTAGAATTTCTTTTTTGAAAAGAGAAACCTTGCCAGTTTTGAAGAAGAAAAAGTGGGTTAACAGTCTTGGGCTATGCTTTTTCTGTTATATTTGGAGGCAGGTAGAACTAGAGCAGGTTTTCTGTAAAGGGTCAGATAGTCTTCAGCTTCATGGGCCAGTCTGATCCCCAGCTAGAAAACTCTGTCTCTCTAGTGTGAAAACAGCCATAAACAACACATAACAAATCAGTGTGGCTTTATCAGAATATTGACATATGGTCTGTGGGTTATAGTTTTCCAATCTCTGAATCAGGATAACCGCTTCAGATTTTATAGGACAAAATTATTGAGACTTTTGGTGAGAGTATTTTTTTTTTGAGCCAAGTTTACAAAGATTAATGTAAACTTTAATCCTACTGCTGAAAAGTCAGAAAGTATAGGGCTAATTTCAAAACCTTGGTGGAAGAATTTTCCAATTGTAACTCTTCTTCTGTTTCTAATTTCCCCTTCTTTCCCGAGAGCTGGGAGCTGGGAGGAGCTGGATAAAGCTAGATGCAGAACCTCAGCAGTATAGGGTCATCAGGGGCTCATTCCAGTTTGACCTTGGATTTGTTGAAATGTTGGGCCATTATAGAACTGGTCCCCACATCGAATCGTTACCACTTTCATCTTTAATTTGAATTGCAAGTATTCTTTACAAAGTTTCCCATATGCCATTTACTCTTCAGTTCAAGTCTTTGAGGTAGCATAAGGATAGGATGGCATCTGCATTTTACAAGAGAGGAAGCAGAGCCTAGGAGATGATGATGGCTTCTCCTAGGACCAGAGGGAAGCTGCTGCACAAGTCTGATTCTTAAGCCAGAGGACCCTGCTGCTCCTCCTGGGCGGGTGAAGAAGGGACCACTCGCCCACCCAGCAATGTCCTTTCCTTACTAGACATTGGGTTCCCTCTAGAGAACTGAGCATATTGTGATGCTGATGCTTCTTTCTTGAGGCTGTAAAGTAACCAGTCTAAGTCAGGAAACTGAGCTCTTGAATTGAATGGCATTTGACTGTTTGTGTTGAACTCACATTTTTTTTCTCAAGAATCAAAGAATAAGCAGTCTGGGCAGCCTTAGAAATGTCAAAGAGATAAGAGTAGAAATACTGTAATGCAATAAGGATTGTTCAGGCAGAACTAAGTTCACTGGAGGGGTCACTCCGTGCCTGGCTCTGCATAGGGCTGGCCCACTGAGCAAGATGTATTCTGTTAATCAATTTAATCAGAGAGTTTGGTATTAAAGAATATTGCCTATGCTACTGCTTCTTAACTATGCCCAGAATTTAACTTGTTCATGTCTAAATGTTTGGTATTGGTGCGTTTCAATAATTTAAGTAACTTAAGAGGCAAGGTTCCCCCTCCACTCCCATTCAGGAGACCAGTCAGATGGAGTATTTTATTTTAAATTCAGCAGATATGTGTCAAGTGCCTGCTGTCTGCCCAGGCCTGTTGTACGTAGAGGGGGCTCAGCAGTGCATGAGGCAGGTAAAGCCCTTATTGTATGTGGAGCTTCCTTCTGGTGCAGATAAACTAGAGAATGTCAGGTGTCATATACACTGTTGTCAGAGTACTTACTCTTGAACCCTGCTCACCCTGCTCGCTGCACCATTTGTCAGAGTGAGTTTCTCCTTGATCCTGTTCATGACGCCAGTGGTCAGGAGCACTTGCTCCCGAGTCTGCACATCCTCCTGAGCCCTGCTCGCTGTGCCAGTTGTTGGGAGTACTTACTCCTTTATCCGGCCCAACTACGCCAACTGTTGGGTCTGAACCCCTCTGCCAGAGACTGGACCTTCATGGACAGAGAAGATAGGAGAAGTCATAGGCGTATAAGAGAGTCTTTATTGTAGGGCAAGTAGCCATTGCTAGCAAGGAGCCATCACATACAGCAGTCCTTCAAAGTAACCTTACAACGTTAGCTGCACAAAGCAGCCCTTGCTAATACAGTAGCAAACACAGGAGCCATACTAAGCAGCCATGCACCACCGGTTGGTCAACAGCACATCTTTATAACAACTTGGACAAAAGAGGCTTCTTGCCAAGTAGTGACATCAATACTTGGGCTACAGAAAGGCGCGCCCGCACATTGCGTACAGTATAATGGCTGTGTCCTTGCTTTTGCACCTGCATATGTCACATTGGCCTTGAACATCCGGCATACTCTGGATAGGGCCCCCACACTCGAATTAGCCTTGAACATCCAGCCTCTCTTATCAGGATTCCCACAACTATGAAGGAAGTGAACCAGGCTAGTGATTGGAGTCAGGGTGCTATTTTAAGTGGTACCATCTGAACTGAGACTTGAATTCAGAAAGAAGCCAGCCAGGTGCACAGCATTACTAGCAGAGGGCCTAGCAGGAACCAGACTTTGAGGCAGGGACTCGCTTGGCCTGTTCAGAAGAAGGTAGGATGAGGGATAAGCAGGACTCGGGTTGTATAAACAGCTGTGGGCTTGGATAAGGAGCTGGGATTTTGTTCTAAGAATGAGGGATGGTTTTAAGCAGGAAAATGATAGGTGATTTACATTTTAATGGGCCACCTATTTGCTTGGTAGACACTGGGTCTTTGCTGTGCTTTGCCACCAGGTTGGAGGCCACTGACAGAGTCCCAGGAGAGGTGATGGTG
>PVJN01049611.1:0-15074 GCA_004026805.1 Lasiurus borealis
GGCGGGGAGGGGGGAGTAAATGGGGGGAAAAGGAGACATACATAATACTTTAAACAATAAAGCATAAAAAAACAGACAAAAGCATATGAAACAACAGCACTCAGACATTAGAAAGCAGGCAGCACAGGGCAATGCTCCCTGAGAGAGAGAACAGGCCCTGTCCTGCAGCTTCCCGGTCTACGGACTGGAGTGGACTTCGGCCCCAGCACAGGAGGGGCGATCAGAGTCCCGGGCCCGTGTGGGTTTTAGTAAATTTACACAATTTTGCAACCAAGATGGTAGATTTAAACTCAGCCATATGAACAATCACAATCAACACACAGGGCCTAGACCAGTGGTCGGCAAACTGCAGCTTGCAACCACATGCGGCTTACGAGCCGCGGTTTGCCGGCCACTGGCCTAGACAATCCAATTAAAAGGCAGATAAAAAGAAAGACCCAACGATATGCTGATTACTAGCAGCTCACTTCATTTTATGTATTTATTTCTCTTGATTTGTATTTACTTTAAATAGATTTTTATTGAATTTCAGAGAGCCTACAACCTGGACATGTGCCCTTGACCAGAATCGAACCTGGAACCCTTCAGACCACAGGCGAGCACTCTATCCACTGAGCCAAATTGGCTGGGGCTACTTAATTCTCTTTAAAAATCAGTTATTTACGTTTCCCTTAAATAAAAAATAAAAAATACAATAAACATAATCCCACTTAAAATCTGCAGTTCTTGTGAACCAATACAGGCACATTTTGCTGGAGCAGGCCTGAGCGTGGGTTCTTTTTTTTCTTTTTCTTTTCTTAAAATATATTTTATTGATTTTCCACAGAGAGGAAGGGAGAGGGATAGTTAGAAACATTGATGAGAGAGAAACATGGATCAGCTGCCTCCTGCACACCCCCCACCGGGGATGTGCCCGAAACCAAGGTACGTGCCCTATGACCAGAATCGAACCCGAGACCTTTCAGTCCGCAGGCCGACGCTCTATCCACTGAGCCAAACCGGTTTCGGCCCCAGCACGGGTTCTTTATGGAGGCCCTGCTGACATTGGGGCTGGATCCTTCTCTGAGGGACTGTTCTGGGCGTTGTAGGGTGCTCCACAGCAGCTTTGGCTTCCACCCACTCCATCCCAACGGCACCCTCTCCTGATCCTAACAACCAAACATGTCCCCAGATCCCGCCAAGATTCCCGCCCCCTACGCCCCAAATCCTGACCTCGGGCGAGAACTGCTGTCTGACACACTCTCAGGAAAAAAACAAGGCAGATGCTGGCAGTCTCAGGTAGTGCTTAAGGTGCTTGCCAGATGGATTTTGGTCACATCACCAAAAACGTTTTCTGCAGCATCCGTCCTGTGCCAGGCCCCCGCAAGGAAGGCGACCAGACTGTCCTAGGATGCACCAGTCGTCCCCTTTCACAGACCTCATGCCCTCAGGCCTTTACCTCAGAGATGACCCCTGGCTTAATCACGTAAGAAGCCACTTTGTTTATATTTTTATTTTTCAAATATATTTATTGGAAATTTTAAAAAAATTATTATTATTATTATTATTTAATATATTTTATTGATTTTTTACAGAGAGGAAGAGAGAGAGACAGAAAGTCAGAAACATCGATGGGAGAGAGACATCGATCAGCCGCCTCCTGCACGCTCCACAGTGGAGATGTGCCCGCAACCAAGGTACATGCCCCCAACTGGAATCGAACCTGGGACCCTTCAGTCCACAGGCCGACGCTCTATCCACTGAGCCAAACCGGTCTCGGCAAATTTTTTTTTTTTTTACAGAGAGGGATAGAGAGCTAGAAACGTCCATGAGAGAGAAACATCGATCAGCTGCCTCCTGCACACCCCCTACTGGGGATGTGCCTGCAACCAAGATACATGCCTTGACCGGAATCGAAGCCGAGATCCTTCAGTCCGCAGGCCGACGCTCTATCCACTGAGCCAAACCGGTTTTGGCAAGCAGCCATTTTAAAACTAAAGATGCAGGCCCTGCTGGTGTGGCTCAGCGGTTGAGCGTCGGTCGACCCATGAACCAGAAGGTCATGGTTCAATCCTGGTCAGGGCACGTGCCTGGGTTGTGGGAAGATTTTAAATTAAGGCTTCAGTTTCTTTAACCGATAGAGGCCTACCTATTGTGATCTAAGGAATCAGAATGTTCTAGTGACCTCCTGGTTCACAGGTTGATGCTCCACCACTGAGCCACTCGGGCCGGGCTACTTACATTTCAGGTAGTAAATACTAATAGGGTTAGGTGCCGCCTGGGCCAGGCATGGGGGCGGGGGAGGAGGGAGAGGAGGAGGCCTTGCTGATCTCACCGGGGTTGGAGCAGGGCTGCCCACCTGGGGGGCTGGCAGTGACGGAATGCATGGCCCGCCTTCCTGGGTCAGGCATCTCCGCTCCGTGTTCTTCCTGTCTTCTCGAACCGGAAGGAGAGAATACCAGAGCGACACCCCCAGTCTCCCACCACCAGGAGGCAGGACTTAGTAGGAGCAATTATTGAGCGCTTTTGCTGCACCTGTGGCCCATTCTCCTCCCAACCCGTATGAACCAGGAGGTCGCTAGAACATTCTGATTTTTTAGATCACAATAGGTAGGCCTCTCTCTGTTAAAGAAACTGAAGCCTTAATTTAAAATCTTCCCACAACCCCGGCACGTGCCCTGACCAGGATTGAACCGTGACCTTCTGGTTCATGGGTCAATGACGCTCAACCACTTTGGGAGAGCCGGGTGGGGTTTCTTTCTGGTTCTCAGTAGCTCCCAGCACTTAGGAAAGGGTACTGCTCCTAGTGAGGGCTCCCTAAATACCTGCGAACTGTTGATTGACTGTCATGGCCCTCCGCCATGACTCCAGCTCCATTTGACTTGACACAAGAGGAAATTGGGGAATAAGGAGGCTCAGGGAGAAACAAGGCAGAGTGATTCGGCGTGAAAAGGGATCTGGATCTGATGCGATTCTACCACCAATGAGCTTGGTGCCCTGTGAAAGGCACTTAGCTTCTCTGAGCCTGTTTTCTCACCTGAGAGCAGCTCTTACCGGTTGGTGTGGGGCCTGGAGCCCTGGGGCCCTGGCGCAGGTCAGGGGTGGAGGCAGTGAGCGAGGGGTGACGGTTGGTGAGTCATTGCTTTGGGAGCGAGCCTGGGCTCTTATCCGGGAGGTGGTGAGAGATGCAGGGAATGGGCTCTGGGACAGACAGACCTGAATTATTATTATTATTTTTAATAATACATTTTTTAATATACTTTATTGATTTTTTTACAGAGAGGAAAGGAGAGGGATATAGAGTTAGAAACATGGATGAGAGAGAAACATCTATCAGCTGCCTCCTGCACGCCCCCCACTGGGGATATCCCTGCAACCAAGGTACATGCCCTTGACCGGAATCGAATCTGGGACCTTTCAGTCCGCAGGCCGAAGCTCTATCCACTGAGCCACACCGGTTTTGGCCAGACCTGAATTTTTAATACAACTTAGAAGCTGTGGGGTCGTGTGGAAGAGACCTACACTTCCCTTATTATTATTTAAAAAAAATATTTTTATTGATTCCAGAGAAGAAGGGAGAGAGAAACATCAATGATGAGAGAGAACCATTGATCGGCTGCCTCTGGCACTCCTGGGAATTGAACCCTGACCTCCTGGTTCATAGGCTGATGCTCAACTACTGAGCTACGCCAGCCAGGCCCTGCGCTTGCCTTTACTCCTGGCACTGAAACGCCACTTTCCACATCGATGAGGAGGGGAAAGCACACCTCCTGCCTGGGCTGGTTGTCAGGGTTAAGTGAGGCCAGGCCACCCAACACCCGTGGCCGGTGCTGAATAAACAGCGTCCCGTGTCTCCTTTGCCAGTCTTTCCAGGAGCGTCTCTTCATATGCAACCCCACCCGACCCTGGCCCTTTAAGCTGGCAAGTCTCTAACAGCCTCTGCAAGGAATTCGTTTCTCATATTGGCCGACCCTCTCCCAACCACGGGAGGTGCCCCTGCCAGCAAAGGGCTCCAAGAGGCTCTCACTCACCCCTGGGTAGCGTCTGCTGCCCACGGCTCCCCGTTCGTTCTGAATCATGGCCCTCAGCCTCCGTGGGCACCTGCACCCCACGCTTCGCAGCTGGGCATTCACCGTTAACAGCTCCTTCGCCAGTGCTAGCCTGCCCCTTCCCAGTCTCTCTCACTGCCCTTCCCTGGTCAGCCTTGTACCCAGCCGGGCACGCTGGTCGCGGCATATCCCAAGCACATCCCTTGGCCGGGAGCACCCTCCCCATCTTCTTCACCTGCTTCCCACTCAAGCCCCAACTCCAACGCCAGTCACCTCTTCCATACAAGCTTTTCCAGACCCCTTGGCCCACGGGCTCACGGCTCATTCCTTCCATCCCCAGGTTAGCGGGGTGGGATGAGACCCCTAGGTCCTGGCCGTCTGCTCCTGCTCCTCTGGGAAGAGGGTAGACACTGCTGTCCCCTGTCCCGGCTCGCCCAGGCTGCTGGACACTGGCCCGGGGCTCTTCGGGGTCTCCTGGGTGTGTCCCCAGTCCCCCCGTCTGGGCTCTGAGCCCCAGAGGTAGCAGGTGTGCCCCTCATCCGGCAGGAAGGCTCGGCTGCACCTCGCTTGGCGGCGTGTAAAGCTGCCGTACAGATGGGGATGTCGAAAATATCCGTGACATATTCCAAACTGGCCTACTTTCCTATCGCAAGAGAGTCTGAGACGCAGACGGGCGAGGACGAGTGAGATGGGAGTTTGGGACCTGTTCCCACCTCCTCCTTCCTCCTCCAGCTCAGCCGTCAGACAGGAGAGGGACGTGCCGCCCCTCCCAGCCGTCTCCACCCCGCGCTGGCCTGGCGCTGCGGTTGGGGTGTTGGCGTGGAGGATCGGGGTACAGAGGGCCTGGGGAAACTGGTGGAGAAACCAAGGACAGAGGCCTCCATCCTGTCTTGGGAAGTTCCAGTCGCAGGAGGCAGGGCATTGAACTTGGGGGCTGCAGGCTTGGGTCCTGGTCTTGCGCCAGCTGCGAAGCTGTGGCCGAATTTCTTAACTTCTCGGGGCTGCAGTTTCCTCATCAGCAAAACGGGCTGTTTATAACCCCTGCCGGCCCTCCTCAGAGGCTGGGTGACCGGATGCCTGTGGAGAGTGTAAGGCTCTGGGCCCCGCCTCATTGATCCAGTTTTCCGCCCTTTTACCGAGGCTAAGATGTGCACTCGCTCTGCTTAATGGTCACCTGCTCTGCCCTCTGCTCCCCCCAGGCTCTGAGCAGGGAGTCACCCACAGTCCTTCCTTGGTTCCAGGCCTTCAGCACCCCGCCTGCACGAGCAGGGAGTTCGCACTCAGCTGACTCCGGTCCCTCCTGCAGCTGGGGACCTGGCGTGCTCTCCGGGTTGTCTCCTTGTGGTTACATGAGGTGACTCTTACTTAGTCTCTCCCTTTTCAGAGAGAAAAGACACTCCTCCTTCCCTCTGTCTCCGGAGGTGGGCAGGATCTCTGGGGCATTTTTATGACCCATGAAGCTGGCTTATTCCAATGTTTCTGTTTCTCCAGGGAGGAGAAACTGCCTCAGTTTCCTCAGCTGGCACAGCACACGGGAAACATCGGCCAAATTTTGGGGGAAAAAAATGTTTGGCCAAGACCGGTTTGGCTCAGTGGATAGAGTGTCAGCTTGCGGACTGAAAGGTCCCGGGTTTGATTCCGGTTGGGGGCATGTACCTTGCTTGGGGGCACGTCTCCACTGTGGGGCGTGCAGGAGGAGGCTGATCGATGTCTCTCTCTCATCGATGTTTCTGACTTTCTATCTCTCTCCCTTCCTCTCTGTAAAAAAATCAATAAAATATATTTTTTAAAAATGTTTGTGATGCATTCACTAATCGGGGCAAACACAGAAATGGTGGCTCATATTTCAAACACTTATGCACATACCTTTTTAAAAATATATATATATTTTATTGATTTTTTACAGAGAGGAAGGGAGAGGGATGGAGAGTTAAAAACATCCATGAGAGGGAAACATCAATCAGCTGCCTCCTGCAACACCCCTTACTGGGAGTGTGCCCCCAACCAAGGTACATGCCCTTGACCGGAATCGAACCTGGGACCCTTCAGTCCGCAGGCCGACGCTCTATCCACTGAGCCAAACCGGTTAGGGCGCACATACCTTTGACCCAGCTACTCCACTTCTGGGAATGAATTCTGCAGACACGCTCACATTGTGGGAAACGAAGTGACCACCAGGCTCTCTCTCGCTCTGGAAACCACCTGAGGACCCGCCAGCGGGTAGCTTCCGAGGCGCTGAGGCAGAACCATGCCCAGTTCACAGGGTGAATGTGCGTTGTGCGCTGCTGTTCGGGTAGAGTTCACCAACATAGTGCTAGTGCCCGGACGGTGAGGCCCAGTGGTTGAGCTTTGACCTATAAGCCAGGAGGTCACAGTTCGATTCCGGGTCAGGGCACATGGCCCTGGTTGTGGGCTCCATCCCCGGCGTGGGGTGTGCAAAAGGCAGCGAATCCATGATTCTCTCTTATCATTGATGTTTCTCTCTCCCTCTCCCTTCCTCTCTGAAATGAATAAAAATAAAAAAACTTTTTGTTTTTTTTTAAAGTGCTCATGAACACAGGAGCAAGCCTGAAGGCCTCGAGAACCTGGGAACGGTGCTGCTTCCAGGACTGGAGCTGGGTGGCGGGGGCAGAGGCAGTGGCGGGGAAAGTGACTTTGCACACTTCGAATAGCCCCGCCTTCGGGGTCCTTGGAGAGGCTGCGGAGGTCAGGGACCCACAAATTCCTGGTGGACTGGCATGCGTATTCATTTGTCCAGGAAGAGGGTGCACAATTGTTAGCAGGACACCAAGGATTCAGGGACCACAAAGCACACACTCCCTGTGGTAGGGAGTGGTCGTTAAAGGTCTCTGAGCCCAGCTGGTGTGACTCAGTGTGGTCATGGTGGGATTCCCAGTCGGGGCACAGGCTTGGGTTTTGGGCTCAGTGCCCAGTTGGGGGTGTACAGGGGGCAGCCAATCAATGGAATGGCCCACTCTCATCACTAATGTTTCTATCTCTCTGTCCCTCTTCCTTCCTCTCTGAAACCAATCAATATATATATATATATATATATATATGTGTGTGTGTGTGTGTGTGTGTGTGTGTGTATATATATATATATATATACATATATATATATATATATATATATGTTATTTTTTTTCTTTTTAATAGGTGTTGGAGCGGAAGGATCTAGTGGTGCTTTAGAGCAGTGGGGAGCAGCCCCAGGGCCTAGCACGTGGAGAGGGGGTTGAGGGGAGTCAGAGAATCTGGAGAGCAGGGAGTCTATTTAGGGGGAGGTGAGAAAAGGATTCTGTGGGAGAGGAAGAGGGCTTTTGAAAATTGTCTAGAAGGAGATTGGGGAGGGGGGCTGCCCCTGGGGCTGACCGCAGGATGTCAGCGAAGATGGGGAGCGGAGCGCCTCAGTGCCAGCTCCCACATCTGCCCCTGCTCTGCAAGGGAAGCAGGAACCTGGGGGGCGGGAGCCAGGCAGAGGAGGAGGCTGCAGAGCTGCAGGGCGGGGCGGAACACTGCATCCTGGGGTTCGGGGAGCATCTTCAGGCTTCAGAGCAGAGGCCTGGTGCCCCGGGGCATCTGGAAAGTCCAGGTCTCGCGCAGACTCTGAAATCTGTGGCTGGCTCGATGAACTCCCAGGAAAAGGCCCATTTTCATTACTACTTTTTAAATTTTATTTTTAAAGATATATTTATTGATTTCAGAGAGGAAGGGAGAGATAGAAACATCAGTGCTGAGAGAGAACCATTGATTGGCTGTCTCCTGCACGCCCCCTCCTGGGGATTGAGCCCGCAATCCAGGCATGTGCCCTTCTGCCTAAATTGAACCTGGACCCTTCAGTCCGCAGGCCAACACTCTCTATCCATTGAGCCAAACCAGCTAGGGCTCATTATTACTTTTTAAAATTGAGGTAAAATGTACATAACATCGAATTAAAGCAAATGATTCAGTGGCATTTAGGGCATCCACCGAATCTGTCTGGTTCTAAAACATGTTCCTCAGCCCAGAAGGAAACTCAGATGCATGGAGTAGTTGCTCCCCACTTCTCCTCCCCCCAGACAATTCTGGGGTTTCCCTCTTCAGAATATTTCACAGAAATGGAATCACACAATACATGAACCTTTGTGTCTGGCTTCTTTCACTTTTGAGGTTCATCCCTGTTAAGCATGTACTAGGGCTTCATTTCTTCTTTTTTTTTAAAAAAAAGTATATTTTTAAATTGATTTCAGAGAGGAAAGGCGAGGGCAAAATAGAAACATCAATGATGAGAGAGGATCGTTAATCGACTGCCTCCTGCACGCCCCCTACTGGGGATGGAGCCCGCAACCCAGGTGTGTGCCTTGCCAGGAATTGAACCGTGACCTCTTGGTTCATAGGTCAAAGCTCAACCACTGTGCAGTACTTCATCTCCTTATATGGATGAATTACATTCAGGTGCACAGCTAAGTCACAGATAATTTGCCCCTCATCCGCTGAAGGACAGTTAGGCTGTTGGGTCGTAGGGTCATTCTGTTTAACGTCGTGAGGAACTGCAGACCCGTTCCCCATGCTGCTGAGCCATTTCATATTCCTCCCAGCAGCATATGAGGGTTCCATCCACTTTCCTTATTAAACAGGTGGTTGCGGTGACCTTGGCCGGCAGGGAGATGGTTACTAGGTAGCACAGGTCAATAGGTCAGGATGATGCCTGCTTTGTTCTTCATCCTGCTAGCCTATGTGGCAATGAATGTGTGTGTGTGTGTGTGTGTGTGTGTGTGTGTGTGTGTGTTTGTGTGTGTGGTGTGTGTGTGCTCCCTTTTTCACCAGGCATGTGGATCAGATGGTGAATCTAGAGCCTCCAGGCCAACCCAATGTAGTCTTGCTGGAGTTGGGTTTGTGGTCGCGGTTCAATTCCTGTCAGGGCACACACCTGGGTTGCCGGCTGGATCCCCAGTAGGGGGCGTGCAGGAGGCAGTCGATCAATGACCCTCACAATATATTCTCTCCAGGATAGATACAGACGCCTTCCCCCTACTCCTCTCTGCTGTAGTTCCCTCTCCTCATCTTCCTTCCCCTTCTTTTCCCTTTCCTGGGCCTCTCAACACCCTTATTCTCTCTCTTCCTTCCCTCCCCCTCTCTCCCTGCCTTCTCCTCACCACCTTCTTTTTTTAATCTCCCCTCTTCTCTCGTTTCCTCCTGTGTTTTTGTCCACCTCTCGTTTTCTCTTCTTCCCACTTCTGCCTGTATGCTTTTCCCCTCCCCTTCTTTTTTTTACAAATATATATTTTTTTATTTCAGAGAGGAAGGGAGAGGGAGAGCTGGAAACATCAGTGATGAGAGAATCATTGATCCACTGCCTCCTGTACAGGAGGGTCAAGCCCACAGCAGCTTGGGCATGTGCCCTTGACTGGAATCAAACCCAGGGCCTTTCAGTCCCGAGGTGGAGGCTCTATCCACTGAGCCAAACCGGCTAGGGCTCTGCATTCTTGTTTCAGTCTTATTCACCCCCCACCAAGAGCACTAAGGCTGCAGTTGACTCACTACAGTCAATTCTTATCCTAGGGACTGAGTGGGAAGGAGGGAGGCAGGGAGCTGCTTGCATGTCCATGGACTGTCTCCATGAGTTCCTCTCCCCATTTAGGCCCTGGTAGGTCACCCGGAAGTGAGGGGGTGTGGGTAAGTCTCTCCCTCACCTTTATTCCCCCCTCCTCCCAGGAGAGGAACCCCACCTGTGTCTGCAGCGCCCCTGCATCGTGCCCAGCAGCTGGAGAAAAGGAGACCCAGCCCTAGCTGGTTTGGCTCAGAGGACAGCCTGTGGACTCAGGGGTCCCAGGTTCAATTCTGGTCAGGGGCACATGCCCAGATTTGGGGCTCAGTCCCCAGTAGGGGGCGTGCAGGAGTCAGCCAATCCATGATTCATTCTCATCCCTGATGTGTCTCTCTCTCTCCCTCTCCCTTCCTCTCTGAAATCAATTTTAAAAATTTTTAAAAAGGAAAGGAAAGGAGACCCAGCTCTAGTCATCTCTGTGTGTCAGGATCAATGGCCAAGGGAGAAAGAAGTCGTCAAGGGCATTTACGCTGGACGTGGCCTTGGTGGGAGTTTGAGGAAAGGGGCAGCTACTCCCTGTGTGCCAGGCCCAGCAGGGACATGCCAGCTGAGCCACGTTAGCGGGCAAACCCTACGCTGAGAAAGCAAGGGGAAGCCAGCCCCTGCCCGCCCCATAGTTCAGCAAGCTGGTTTCCGACCACCAGCACCACCACCACCACCACCACCACCACCACCACCACCAGCACCAGCACTGGAGAACTTGTTAGAAACGCAAATCTGCCGAGACCGGTTTGGTTCAGTGGATAGAGCGTCAGCCTGTGAACTGAAAGGCCCAGGGTTCGATTCTGGTCAGGGGCATGTACCTTGCTTGCGGGCACATCTCCAGTGTGGGATGTGCAGGAGGTGGCTGATTGATGTCTCTCTCTCTCATCCATGCTTCTGACTTTCTATTTCTCTCCCTTCCTCTGTGAAAAATCAATAAAATATATTAAAAAAAAAAAAGAAATGCAAATCTCAGGCCCCTCCTCAAACTTATGGAATCAGACATTTGGGGGCGGGACCAGCAAATCCTGCTTTAACAGGCCCTCTAGGTGATTCCGATTCTCACTTCAGTGTAAGAACCACCGCCCTGCCGAGAGGGGCCCTGGTTGGCGTGGGCTACTGTCTGATGGGGGAGACAGGACCTCGCTTGCCCGGTGACAGGGAAGCCCCGTGCTCAGAACATTCCCCATCAGGGGGTGGCTCCCAGGCTTCTCCCCACAAGTGCCTCTACAGGGTCCCCCAGCGGGAGGCACCAGATGCGTTTCTGGGGAGGGGCTGGCTGCTGTCAGACCCCAGAGGGCCTCTCCACAGAAAGCGGGTTTGATGTGCTAATGAGGGCATCAATTATTGAGTTTTATTAGCATGCATGACAGTAACAAGCAGGGGGGCGGGGGCACCCCTGGGCACGGAGGAGGTCTTTTTAAATGAGGGCCGCTGACTCCTCTCCGATGGGGTGGGGTGGGGGTGGGAGAGGGGGAGACTCGCTGTGGTCAGAGAGTGCAGCCTGGGGCCCAGGCAAGCACCGGCCTCCTCCGTGCCCCCACCTCGCCCACACCAGCTTCCACCAGTCACTGTCTCCCCAGAACTGGGCCACGAGCCAGCCTCACCGCCTCAGGCTACTCCTGCCGGAGTGGGGATGGTCTGGCCTGACAGTAGCCCCACGGGCAGGGGGCTTGCTTGAGGATCTGGGTGGGGGCTCCGGAAGTGGCAGAGGGAGGAGGGCGGGGTGTCCAAATGTCATTTCTACATCGCCCTTTCCTCTGTGCCTTTCCCTGCGCCCCTCTCTGCCCACCCCAGGCCCCATCCCCCTCTTCCTACCCAGATGTGTGCCCAGGTGCAACCCCTGTTTTCCAACCACGCCTTGGGGGGAAGGAGAGGCAGGGCTGCGTGTGGGTGCTCCCGCATCACCTCCCTCCCATAGGCTCCCAGGAGCGGGTGAGGAAGGCTGGGTGGGATGACTAAGAAGGGCAAGGTGGGTAGTGCCAGCTGCACCCTCCCATCTGCGAGCAGAGCCAGAGGCGCAGGAGAGGAGGGCCAGGGGGGAGTCGCCGGTTGCAGAATGAGAGTGGGGGCGGGTGGCACCTAAGGCATCTCAGGTGGAGGCAGCTGGCACCTGGGTTGTGCCAGGCACCATGCCAGCCGACAGGAGCAAGCCTCATCCCTCATGATGTCTTTTTTTTTTTTTTTTAAGAGAGAACAACTCTTTTTTTTTTTTAAATATATTTTATTGATTTTTTACAGAGAGGAAGGGAGAGAGATAGAAAGTCAGAAACATCGATGAGAAAGAGACATCAATCAGCCGCCTCCTGCACAGTGGAGATGTGCCCGCAAGCAAGGTACATGCCCCCGACCGGAATCGAACCTGGGACCTTTCAGTCCGCAGGCCGACGCTCTATCCACTGAGCCAAACCAGTCTCGGCAAGGGTTGTCTTTACACGGTAAGGAACATGCATACAAAAATCAGCAGAATCAGGCGTGAGCGCCTCATTATGGAGGGGGCCCTCAAGATGTAGGAGGTCAGCTTAGAGTGGGAAAAGAGGGGTACCCTGTCCTGCTGACGCCTCTGGAACTGTCTTTAATCTCCAAGGGCTGATGCATGGAGTCTGCCCCCCTCCATCCCCGAGGCAGCAGCTTCTTGGCATTTAGCAAAGCCTCCATGTGGCGGGAGGAGTATCTTTCCCGCGGTCATCCGGGGAATAACGACCAGCTCCTTAACCTTGACATACGTGGACGTCTGAACCCTCAGCCACACCCGGGAGCCCACTCTCGCCCGCCTACCGCACAGCCGGTCCTGAGCCCGGAGCCAGAGGCTGGCCCCTGCTTCTGGCAGCCACAGGGTCGGGAGAGGGTGATGCTGACAGAGCAGCGGCTGGGAGCTTTGGAGTCAGGCAGACCTGGGTCTGGATTTCAGCGTTGCTCTCCTTCGATTGGACAAGCGGCTCTACCTCTCTAAGCCTCCACTCTGATCTCTGAAATGGGGCTGAACAGGCCACTCCTGCAGGGCTGTGGGGGGCTTAAATCAGAGAACCCGGGTAAAGCACCTGCTGGTTCCCTGCCTCTCAGGTGGACACGGAGCAGGGGAGGGCAGAGACCCTGTCTCATGGGGGCACCTGGGAGAGGCGAAGGACAGAGGCCTGTGCAGTTGGGGGGAGGGGCTGAATGTGGAGGAGCAGCGGGGTGACTCCCCAATGTTGGGGCTTGGAGAGGCTTGAGAGGTGGCGTCCGTGCCGCCGAGGGGGAGGCTACCCCTCCACTTGTCAGCCCCTCTCTTACCCGGGGCCCGCTGCCTCCCGTGCCCATCCTGGGCAGACGGCCAGGCAGGGAGCTGGACCGGTGCCCACTGTGCACTCAGCGGCCAGAAGATGGGCACGGTCCAGTTGGCAGAGGGAGAGGCAGCTGGCTCAGGAGGGGAGAAGTCAGGGCGCCGACTGTTGGGGTCGTGTGACCACACGGTGTGTCCAAGATGGGCGGGTCCCCTTTCTGCCCGGGCCCTGCCGCCCCGTCTGAGTGCCTGCAGCTGCAGGCTAATCTCAAAGGGGCATCAGGGACTTGCCCTGAGCCAGGCATGCGGCTGGTCCAGGGGCAGGTCTGGGGGCGGGCAGGAAAGTGGGAGAGCCTGGCGTGAGGCCGAGCTGGGTAGGACAGGAAGTGGGGAAACCGGTTTGTCATTGGGGCCTCTTTGGGTGGGGTGGGGTCTCTTCTCTCAGCTCCCCGCCTGCCTGCCACTCTGCCCGGTCGCCTACCACAGCGCAGGGATGGATGGTGCCCCTTCCTCGCTCCTCTAAGTTGGCTGCGGGGATGCTGATGGGAGCAGGGAACTTGGCCCACCTTCCCCTCCTTGCGAGGAGCTTGGAGAGAAGAAACAGGAGGGACAACCGGAGGGAGAGAGGCAAGCAAGCAGCCAAGACAGGAGGAGGGCCTGGGGCCGGTCCCAGCTGGAAAAGTCTGCGGATCTCACAGGTAGGCCAAGGAAGGAGGGGGTGGGGGGACGGAGAGGGTGGCAGTGGGTTGGGGGAGGGACAGTGCTGGCTAAGGTGGAGGTGGCAACGGCGTGGCCAAGCGAAGAGTGAGGAGGGGCAAGAGCTGAGACGCCCTCCTCCTTTGGGGTCCTACTTGGCCGATGATCTAGCCCAGCGGTTCTCCACCTTCCTCAGGCCGTGACCCTTGCATACAGCTCCTCATGGGGTGGTGACCCCCAACCATGAAATGTTGCTACTGTGATGCATCGCGATGTAAATATCTGCATTTTCCGATGGTCTTAGGCGACCCCTGTGAAAGGGTCGTTCGACCCCCAGAGGGGTCGCGACCCACAGGTTGAGAACCGCTGGTGTAGACACACCTCACTGCTAGCACAGGCCGCTGCAGTTCCAGCAAAGGCCTGCAGGAGGGGCCGTTACACAACCCGCGTTGCGGGGCAAGGAGACCGCCCAGCAGGGGGCGCCGGGGGGACTCGGTTCCCGCGTCCAGGCGGCATCTAGGGACGCGGGGAGGGGAGCCTCCGGGCAGAGGCGGACGGGGGTCCGGACGCTCCCTGCCGAGCGTGGCTGTGGCTCTCGGAGGTCACCTTGGCTAGAGAGCGGCCCCTCTGCCCACCGCCTGCCCTGCCTCGGGCCCTGGCCCTCCCCGAAAGCGTCTCCATCCCCAGGCGCGCGCAGGGGGTGGAGGGGCTTGGAGAGCGGGGAGCCTCCAGCCCTGGGGGCGCGCCCCTCCCCTCCCCTCCCCGGCGGCAGGCCTCCGGTATCTGTCTCTACAGGGGCGCCAGCCCCGCTCCGGGTGGGAGAAGCAGGTGCAGAGAGGAGGGGACCGCGAGCGCGCCGGCACCCCGGCCCCGCCGCGCGCCGCGGGCACGGCTGGAGGGCACGCGGCGCGGCGCCCGCGCCCCTCCCCGCTCCCCGCCTGCCACCCGGGCGGCCCTTTGTACGTTCCGGCCACACGCTCGTGCCCGCGCCGCGCGCGCTCCCGCCCGCAGTGACACACCCGCGCCGGCTCCCTCGCTCCCTCGCTCGCACACACACTCACACGCACACACGCACACACACTCGCTCTCGCACACTCGGTGGCACGCCCGCGCCCGCGCGCGCGCGCGCACCCACTCCGCCCGGCCGCCGGCGCCCTCCCAGCTGGTCCAGCCCGGCGGGGCCCGCGCCCCTGGCCTGCCCGCCCGCCTGGCACCGCGCCCCGGGGCCGGGGCCGAGCACGGAGCCCGCGAGGCGGCGAGAGGGCGAGCGCCAGGCCGGCCGGCCCGGGGGCCCCCGCCCCCCGCGCCCCGCCCGATGGGGAACGCTCCGTCCCAAGGCATGTCCCTGTCTCTCTCCTCCCTAATGTGCCTCCATGCTTAAGTGGAAGGTATTTCTGTTTTATTTGTGTGTTTTCCCCTCGGCCGGGGGCGGGGGCGGCGGCCGGGGGCGGGAGGAGGCGGCGGCCGGAGGGGCGAGGGGTGCTCCGGGCGCAGGGGTGTGTGTGTGTGTGTGTGAGAGAGA